>PVJD01007125.1:0-88622 GCA_004026545.1 Mormoops blainvillei | reverse complement strand
AGGTCACAGCACCTGTGCATGAGAGCTGAGAGATGGTTCTCCCCACACCACAGGGGAGCAATGTGAAGACCCTGCGGGAAGGAAAGGGCACAAAGGACTCTTCTTGCTAGTGGGCCATGAGAAGGTGCCACGTGGTTTTGGATTAAGAACCGGAGATGGTGGCGACACGGCTGATGGCACTGGGAACTGGTTGCGAGAGACCTGCCAAGCCCAGCTCCTGACTTCTCATCTTCTCCTCCTGGGGGACGGTACTCCTGCCTGGCCTGACTGGGTGAAAGGGGGGAAAGGCAGGCCTGTGTGTGTTGGCGGGAGTTTTAAAGGGATTTTGAGGTTTAACGGTGACATTTGGCCATTATTCAAAACCTGTATAACTTTTGAATAAATAGATCCTTTCCTTTTCACCAAACTCTGGCACTGAGAGCCATAATTTCTAAGGGTGGCGGGCAAAGAACCTAGAACAGAGGGACCCCCGGAAAGGTGGGTTGTAGTTTTGCTAACAGTATCTGAGCCCCACCCCCCCAAATACATCCACATTTGGTAACAATAGGATCTGAAATCCTAAAGAGTGTTTTTTTAATTTACGAAGTGGTATCAATGGAAAATTAAAAGTTCAGCGAAATGAAATATTTGGCATGTCAAGTAATGACAAAACTGAATAAGTATTGATTCACTTATCCATACATATCTTCAACGTTTACTTATCTAATGCTTATGTGTAAGGTTCTTTACCTAGGACATTTGGAATATAAAAATAATGAGATAGAGTCTGTTTTCAAGGTGTTTACAGTTGATAAGGGAAGGCAAGACAAGCACAAAAATGATGATAAACAGTTCCCAGTCATTCATAGTGTCCTGACATGGACTCTACCACTACATGAGAGGCTGTTGTGTTACTTTCCAGCTTATGTTATGTGACATTGTGTCAGTGACTTGAAATCACCCATTGTGGGAGCATTTACATCACAGAAATTGTCAGAGGCTACAAATCAGGGCTTCCTTCTCCTTCTCAAAGCCAATTGTTAAACATTTACCAGCAAGACACTGGGGAAGTCCCATCTGTGAGGTTCATCTGGGTACAGCCACTTCTCTGAAGCCTTCCCCACCTTTGTTGAATGTAGCTCCATCCTTTCAATTCTCAGGCCCAAACCCCTGGACTCGTCCCTGACTGCTGATTTGTTCTCACACTCCCGTCCAATCTATCAGCAAACCTTTTTGGCTCTGGCTTCAAAACAGATCCAACATCTGACTACTTCTCATTCCCCTTCCTACCCATTTGTCTCAGTCACTACTGTTTCTTTCCTGGATTGGTGCAGAGGCTCCCTCACCGGTCTCTCTGCATCTCCCCTAAGCCTTGCATAGACTGTTTTCCACCCAGCCACCAGGCTGGTCTGCATTTCAAGTGAAAGATCAGGATGCTCCTCTGCTTAAAGCCCCCATTTCACTCAGTAACACGCCCTGGTCTCCTCAGCCCCAGCCACCTCTCCAGCCTCTCCTACGTCTGTCCCGTAATCGCCCACAACCACCACTTGCAATGCCGGCCCCGCTAGCGTCCTGGCTGCCTCAAACACTCTTCCACAGACATCCATGTGGCTGGCTGCATCTCCCCCCCAACCAGGTTTTATTTTAAAATTACAGTTTATATTCAATAATTAATAATTCAAAATAATAATTACAATATTTTGCAGTAATTTCAGGTGTGCAGCATAGTGGTCAGGCAATCATATACTTTACAATGTGTTCCCTTCAATATTTCCAGTACCCACCTGGCACTGTATGTGGTTATTACACTTTTTCCAGCTCTTTACCTAAAAGTTACCTCATGAGTGAGCCTTCCCAGGCTACCTTATCTAAAATTTTAGAACTTACCCGTGGCATTTTATATCCTCCTTCCTTGCTTTGTTTTTCTTCTTAGTACTTATTTTTTTTGCAAGATATTGTATTTATTTCTCTTTTCTATTGTCTTCCTCACCCACTTGAATATAAGCTCTATGAAGGGGCAATGATTTAAAAATATTATTCACTAGTATAAGCCCAGCACCCAGAACAGGGACTGACACACATGACAGAGTAAGAGCTTAACAGATATTCATCGAGTAAATGAATGAAGGTAATAACCTACAGATCTTTTCCCCCCAGGAACATCGATGGGAGCAAGAATTCAGTCTGTGTGGCAGAGAACATTCCCAGTAAATATTTTTCACATTGAGGGTTTTTCAATGAGCATCAAAAAATCTAAAACCATCAACTCAATGCTTTGAAATACTTGGTAAGTAAAGGGGAAGAATTAAACATGATTTGCCTTTTTATTATGAACTGCATTTCATGGAAACAAAATAGTTGATGCAGACAGTTCTTCTCTATAGAAGTTAATAAATGCGGAAGGAATGTTGAATTAGAAATCACCATTTTACAGGCCCTATTGACAGTTTGGATCTAGGCAGCAATTATAAAGGCTACTGAAAACCATTGAGGTAAAAGGTTGTGGGAGAACAGTTTTAAAGGAGCCATCAGCACTGCCCATCAGGAGCCCTTGTCTAAAACATTGAACATTGCATCTAATGAAGTCTCCATAAATCCAGAGTAAGGCATATCCTGTAGGCAAATGGCCCAGTTTGTCTAGAAAATCAATGGCATGAAAAAAATTGGAGATGGAAGGATGGGTGACTCTTAAAGAACAAAGGAGACTTTGAAAACTTAATAACCAGCATGGATGGAACTGGAGAGTAGTATACTAAGTGAAATAAGCCAGGCTGTGAAAAACAAATACCAGGTGATCTCACCTAAGATAGGAACCTAAAGAACAAAACAAACAAAGGAACAAAATAGAACCGGAGGCATGGAAACATGGGACAAACTGACAGTGACAAGAGGAGTGGGGGAGGGAGATAAGGGAGGAAAGAAGGGGAAGGGCCTAGTTAAAGAACAAGTATAAATGACCCATGGACAGGGACAACAGGATGGGGATTGGTTGGGGTGGGGCGGGGAAGAGGAGAGCAACAGGGGAAAATTGTAATAGAACAACAATTAAAAACAAAACAAAACAAAACATTTAATAACCAAAACCCATGTTGGATTCTTTTGTATTCCGATTCAAACACATTAATTCTAAAACGGCATTTTTGAAACAGTTGGGAAAATTTGAACATCAGCTGTTACTAAACAGTGTTGGGAAATTATTATTATTTTTAGGTGTACTAATGAGATGATGGTTGTATATAAATATGTTGCTAACATTATATATATTATATATATATGAAGTTATGTGATATCTGAAATTTGCCTTAAAATACTCAGATGAAAATGCTGAACAAGACTGGCAAAATATTAATAATTGTTGAAGCTGCGGGATGCATACATAGGGGTTCATTCGAATAGTCTATTTTTGGTATGTGGGAAATTTTCTAATAAAAAGTTCTGAAATAACGAATATTTAGCAAACAAAAACATAAGAGAACAGTCCACAGTTCTTCAAATGCACACCCAGCAGTACTCTTACTGCTATACCCTCCCTTGCTCAGTTAAGGTTACAATTTGCCTTAGAAAAGAAAGTTTTAGAATCCCTGGATCGAATAATGAGAAAAAGTCACCACAAAATTTAAATTACCTTTACAACCAACTTCATCTTCTCCTCCGAGGCAGTCTACCTCACCATTGCACACGTCCTCTTTTGGAATACACACACCCGACTTACAGTGGAAACTTTTGCCACGGCACCCTATGCAAACATAAATAGAAGAATTCTGTTGCTTTTTTAATTCTTAAAGTTGAATGAGATGGAATCTTAAATTCAATGGTAAAGTTGTTTCTCCTTTTTGAGTCAGACAGATGGATTTGGGGGATTTAAAGTCTAGATTTATCTCTACCTTTACAGCACAGCTCGTCGCTCTGGTCTCCACAGTCATTGACACCGTTACAAACCTTCTTCTGAGGAATGTGTTTCCCGTTAACACACTGAAAGGAGTCATTTGTTGGAGAAACTGTAAAGTAGGAATTATCTTGTGAATTTTATTTGCAAGGTTGTGGGTGACATCTTAATCACATTTCTGGGGACATTAAGATAAAGTCGGGCATCAAATAAAAATTGACTTAAAATGGATTGGTAGCATCAACATAGTACACATTCTTAACAAGGAAAATGCATGCCAGCACCGGCTCATGAAGACCCTGTCATTGTCTCTGAAAACCAGCATTTACTGTGGAGATCTGGACTTGCTGAGACGGGGGCATGGGTTCAGGGATCAGGATCACTCGTAGACACTGGCCAACGCTGGCGTGCTCACCCTTTCTTTTCATGCTACTTCATTCATCCCCACCCTCATCCCAAGACGTACTTGGGCAGTGCCATTTACGTTTTGATGGTACTTTTTTTTTTAGCACCATAAAAGGGTTTGACCTTTAACAGCATACATATGGGTAAAGTATTTCAATGTCAGGATGAAGGAGAAAAAGTGGCGGGGAAACTGAAACCCAGATGTGGTCACTGAAATATATCAAAGGGTTGTGTACAGGCTGGACACCTCAAAGGAGATGCTGAGGTTTCTTCTGGAGCTTGATTGATTTGTGTTTGCTACATTTACTTTAATCCAGATATTCAAGGAAGCAGAAGGGAGTTAAGCAACTTTGCTTCCCATTATAGGAACTTAGGCAGAATTAATATTTGAGTGGCAAAAAGCTACAATAGGGGAGGAACACCAATTTAGGCTCTAAACCCCACAATGTGATTTTGCCTGTTACTGGCAACTGGGTATTCATCATTTGTTTATTTGTTACAGACTTGGTTTGAAGTAAACAGCGCTGAAGGAAGGGAAAATACCAGGCAAACACTCTACCAACCTGCATTCTGTGTGTAACACACGGCACTGGCTAACCCCTGATAACCCTCAGTTTTTCCCTTGGTAAAAGTACATTCGGCCAAACGGGACTCGAATCCCCGACAATGCACATGCAGACACTCAGTGGAATTTGGATGGAGATCTTCAGGAAAATGAAAACTTCCTTGGATATCATGAGCACCTCTGCAAATAGAATAAATGAAACATTAGGGTAGGATAATGAGTACTTTGCATTTATAACCTTACTGTAGAGGAAAATTAACAGAGTTAACTTCCTCTTGTTTTCTACTTATGAGTAATAGATTGGGCAAGATGTTTAAAAATCTCTGAGCCTCAATATCTTCACCTGAAAAAGGGAGTATAACTATCTCACCAAGTTTTGTAAAGATAAACTATAACAATCAATTTAAACTAACTAGCAGAGTTCTAAACGTGGCAAGCACTCAGCAAATGTTGGTTTCCCCTCCTCTGTTTCTTGTTAAGGAGGGTTGGTTCTTCGTCCTCACTCCTGATGCTTCGTTCTAACTTGAGATGTGCCACTCTTGGCCCTTCTATCCAGAAAAGGGAAGGGATTCATTTGATTAGGGAATTTTGGAAATATAAATCAAGCACAGTCAGGCCAGTTTTTCCATTTTCCGTGGGGACTGAGGGGGCAGGCGGTGCCTCCTTTGCCTGCGCCGTGCTGTCGGGCTTCCCGTGTTGGCCCCATTGTTGCCTAGCATTTGGGAGGTTAAGTTGGTTTCATTTTAGCAGGTCCGTTTTGCTTTTACACTAAGCTACATCCTCAATTCATCCTAAACAGTATCAAGGTGATATTTTGACATCTATATATTATTGCTTGAACTTCTCAATTTGTTTAAAATGTGTATAAGAGGTTACCTCAGTGACCCGGTATTCTAGAGGTTATGAATTACAGTGACCTACTCTTCCGGGACATTCAATAGCTCCCTGCTTTTCTTTGGAAGCCAATGAGAAGAGTGGGTTAAAAAAATAAAAAGTTGGTCAAAGATGTATCAGGCAAATATAAACAAAAATAAAAGAGTAGTGGCAATATAAATATCAGATAAATTAGAATTAGAATGAAAGGCAAAACAATTAAGGGGAACAAGGAAGGTATTTTTAATTATTTCAGATCCATAATGAGGATACAGTAGTCATGAAACTGTGCCAAATGGCATCAAGATACAGGCATAAATGAAAGCCACTTCAGGTAATCTGAAAGGTGAATAATATGAAAAAGCTCTCAACCTAAAACTGCCCAACAATATTAGATAAAAGATAATAAATGCTCACAATGAGCTCCTAAGGAAGTAAGGGAAATACCCATGGGCTCAAATCCAGGAAGTCTATTCATGAGCTTATGCGAAATGTAATAAGAACAAGATACTGAAAGAGTTTACCATTAGGCTGAATCATAGGTTGTAGGTCACGAACTGTCAAAAAATCATAAATACCCTATGGCTCAATTTAATGGTTAGACACACTCACTAATGAACTGCTTACTAACAGATATGGTTTAGGAAGAAGAAAACTGAATCCAGAATTCAATCAAGAAACTAGTAAACATAAAGTAAATCTAAGTATTGACTGAACAACAGTAATAATAATAATTGCTTATTATATAGTGATAGCAGTTAACTTCAGGGACGTGTTTAAATAAGGTAGAACTAAATCCTGGAGACTGGATAGGGTAGTGACATTGTTTGTACTATTCCTGGAGAGGGTGAGGACTCACAAAGTCAAGGATTCGTGGTATTAATGTAAAGATGACACTAAAGGAATAGAAATAGAATATAATTTCAAAACCACGTAGAGGAAGAAAAGGGGAAAGATTTAAAAAACAACAACAACTGCACTAACCTAGTAGAAGTTAGAAAAGGAAGAAGCAAGAGCACAGAAAAAGCAGGGAAAATAATAAGCCCAAAATAAGGTAGGAAAAATGAATTTAACAATGTAAATAATCACAAGGGTGTAAATGGTCTACATGCTTCAGAGAGTAATTGTCATATTGGATTTTTAAAAAAATCTAGATATATGCTGTTTATAAGGGACACAAAAGATAAAGACACAGAAAACTTATAAATAAATAAGTGGAAAAAGATTTGAACAGTGCAGTTAACGGGCTTGCTTATTCTAATAAATAACATATTGATTATATAGCACCCCTCATATGAAGTATTTGAAATGTACTCAGCACAAAGCAAGTCTCAACAAATATTTAAACAATTGTCATTGTATAGAGATATTCTCTGACTACAGTACAATTAAATTGAAAATCAATAACAGAAGTTAATTAAAAGCAAAGTAATATATTCATGGGGAAAGAAAGAAACTTCTACATTACATATGGGTCAGAGAATAAATCATATTTAAAATTAGAGAATATTTTCAACTCAACAATAAATAAAACCGCTTATGGAGGCTAATGGCACGCAGATGAAGCATTAGCTAGGGTGAAATTTGTACCTTGAACGCTTATCTTAGAAAAAAAGAAAAATTGAAAATTGATGAGTTAAGCATTTAACTCAAGGAATTAGAAAAATATTACAATACAGAAAAGGAGAACCAAACATAACAGCAAAACTTAATGAAGTTCAAAAAGAAACAGGAGACAATTTACAAATATAAAATCAAACACTAATCAAATAGACAAAGCTATGTATGCAAGGTCGAGCAAGAAAAAAAGAAAGAAGGCTGAAATAAATAGTATTAGGTATGAAAAAATGGGCATAATTATAGATGAGTAGAGACAGACAGTAATAAATGTATTTTCAACTCTCTGAATCAGCAAAGAATTTGTATCCAGATACTTTAATAAACTTCCTGTTGCTTTGTGCTCAGCAGTGTTCTAAATTCTAAATAATCGTGAGCACATTTAATCCTAACAATGCTGGATTGAGTTAATATTCTCAGGTTACAGATGAGGAAATTGAGCCACAGAAAGGTTAGGTAATCAAAAAGCAAATAGTTGGAACAAGAAAATCAACCCTGACAAAACACCCCGACACAGGCACTCACTGTTGAAATCCGAGGTCAAGGCAGGCCACATTGGCCTGTGTTATGCTCCAGCCGTTTTTACATATGAACATTGTCTTATCTTGGTCTGCGAGTTTTACTTCAACAATTCCCTCTGAATAGTTATTGCCATACTTCAAGGAAACATTAAATTGTCCTAAAATAAAACCAACAAGAATGAGCAACATTTAGGCACTCACTCTTCTCCTCTCGATTAAAAGCCTTTTAAAGTAATAAAAGACATAATATCAAATTAAACACCATGAAGATTTTAACAAGTAATGATACCGACTATTTTATGAGGGCTTATTATGTGTCTGTGGCTGCACTACCCAGTTATATAGGATATCACAAAAGCCTTTATCAACCCTAAGAAGATTAGGCTGCTAGTCATCCCCATTTTTTTCACACGAGGAGCCTAAGTTCCTCCATTTTTATATATGAGGTTAAGTTACTTGTTCAAGTGGCAGAACCAGGAATCTGAACCGACTACTATCGATCTCAACTCCGAAGTCTGTGCTCTGAAAAGCATGCCAAACAAATAATGAATATGTAAGCAAGCTGTGTGTATTCTCATATATTTAAGGCATTTAATGTCTCAAGAGACAAAAGCCTGACACTGACAAAATAATCTCCACTATTGCTTCCCTCCCTTTCAACAAGTAATAGAGAAGTGCCCAAACGGGGAGCTTTCTTTTCCCTTTTCCACAGCACCTCAACATCTTAACTCAGCACCAAAGAAACATGTAGGCTACTGTGAGCTGGTATATACATATCATGATGCTCTTAAAAAGAAGGTTTTAAGCATTCCTCTGTAAATTCATCGGGTACCTGTGATAATTGATAGGAGAAGACAATAAGCCTGAGGTTTGCTGTCGTAGCTGAAATTATACGAGCATTTTCTGTGTGCCAACGCTGTGTGAAGAGCTTTACATACATCATTTTATTTAATTTCCACAAGGGCCTTATGAGTTAGGAATTACCATTATTCACATCCTGCAGATGTGGAAACGGGGGCCTGGAGAGGTCACAGAGCTTGTCAATGGCCAAACTGGGGCTTGGCAGGGCTAGCGATGAAATCTGACTGACATTGAGCTCTCTAATCTTAACCTCTCCACTAACCCACATGTTAGCATCCTGGCCTTCTTACTACATTAGGCACCTGGATGGAGTGCAGACAAGCTCTCTGGTCTGATGTGCCGAGCTTGCTAGGCTGGAGAATGTCCTAGGTCAGCAGTGGCCTGGGCTCCCCTTGGCTAGGGAGAGGGATAGGGGCTGGTGGGGTGAATATTGGAAGAAGTTATTAGGGCTGGAGGTCCAGAGGGGGGCTCCACGTCAGTACCAATCTCATGTAAAGATCTTATCACTGGCTTCGGAACCAAGTCAATGACCTTTTAGCTAAGTGGAAGCGAGCGTGGAAACAATTTTGAAGGGCTGGGTAGCAAAGCATTGCACATGCACCGAGGGGAGGATTGGCTCAAGTCCTTGGGCTCTGGACCCAAGGACCGGCTCCATTCTGATTCCTTTAGTTATCACCCCAATTACTACTGAGACTGGAGAGAATTTTGAATTGTCACCATAACATTGCAAAGGGGAACTATTTTCTAATAGAAAGTATGATAGACAATTTCCTTCTTATATTATAGAATAAACTAGACTTTTCGTACCATTAGCCGTACATGTTCCATTATTTAAAAACTTGGCCTCTGGATGAAGACATTCTAAACTCTTTTGCTGACAGTAAGTCGGGTAGGTTTTCCCATTAGTTGAGCACACCGGGGCCCCATTCTTTGGGCACTGATAAGGAAGTTTACAAACACAGACCCCATTGAGGCATCTCTGCCATGGTTGGCAGAAGACTTTAAGGCAGGAGAGATGTGTGTATTTTTTAGTTAAGCATTTTTTATCCACCAGATCCTCTAGAGATGTGTCTGATGTCAGAGTTGCCTATAAAACACAAATAAAAATTAAGTTAGCAACAAACCAAAATCATCTTTTTGAAGATGGATAAGTGAAGGAAAGAAACAAAGCAGATTTACCTACCCCACAAAACGGATGAGGGGGATGTGGTCTGGTTGTTTTTAGAATTAAATAAACCTGGCTTCTAGTCCCAGCTTGGACACTTATAGTTACTTGTATATGATCTTGGGCAAGTTACTCTCGTGAATGTGAGTTTCCTCATCTGTAAAATGGGGATGAGCTCTTCTATTTTGCAAGGTTATTGCTAAGATTAAAAATAATATGCATATAATGCTTGACAGGTAGTAGACATGAATTTAATGGCAGCTATTATTATCCTTAAGCCAGCATAAAATTCTGCCTTTGAAGAAATCAATGAGTCTCATCTGCCACATTAAGGTGTAATGAATTTGATGCTAAATATAGTCTTATGGAATGAACTGATGAATGAAATTGAGTAATTCTACTAGTAGCTGCAAAGCTAATTGTTAAGCTCCTTCTGTGTGCAAAATTTTTCTAAGATGAACATGGCATGGACTCTGTCTTCTAAGATGATAATGTAGAAACACATATAATAACTGGGGTACAAGACAGACTGTGGTAAGTGATATCACAGTGGTACAAATATGCACAGCGCTCCTGGAGTGGAAGAGAGTGTCTTTCAAGGGGGGTTTTAGAAGGCCTCGTGGCGGCAGTAGCAGTTGAGCAAGGGGAGGAAGGACAGGTGCCGGCAGAGGGCTAGTGCTAGCAAAGCCCAGGAGGGGTGGTACAGACTGTATCTTGGGAATTGTGAGCAGTCCGAACGGACGGGCGTGCAGAGGGGGTGTGTGTGCGTTTCCAGTGGGGTGGTCATTGGTCAGGAAACTGGGGAGGAAGAGGCAGCAGGAGTGAGCATGAGAAAGGCTCGGAAACACACTCAAATAAAAGCAATGAAATTGGACAGTTTATTCCATATAACAAATAAACTGAGGATGGGGCCTAGGTTTTGAAGTTGAACGATGGTAAGGATGTATAGTGACATTAATCAAAATAGATACTAAGTTAAATTAGGGCATTGTGATTTGGTTGGAGACTGAGGTGCTAAATGGACATCTATCAGGAGATACTATGTAGGAAGGGGAAACGTGTGTCTGGAGCTTGGAAGACAGGTCATTAGTTCATTTATCAACTAATTCAATAGATGAGTTAGTGAGCAGCACTCTGTGCCTCTGGCCAGAGAAGTAAAAGCTCCTGTCCTAATGAGCACGCTAACCTGGAGGGAGGAGACAGGCCAGCCTGACTGACGAGTCTCTGATCCACATGGGCCAGGCTGCCTAGGACGCTTGGGAACATTTTCTGGAACTGCTGATGTCTAGGCTGAGTTCTGAGGGTGCTGAGGAGGAAGCCGCTAGCAGAGGGGTAGTGGGTAGGCACACCAGGTAGGACTGTAAGAAGGAACAGTGTGCTTGAGGCTGGAGAATAGAGTGAGGGGGTGGAGCGGGGCATGGTAAAGGAGCATGCCCTGAGGGAGGCGCTGAGGGACAGTAAACTGGGAAGCAAATTTGCATTTGAGGAAGGTCTTTCTGGAGATGGATCAGGCAGGAAAAAAACCACAAAAACAACCAATTAGACCTGCAGAAATCCAAAGAAATATGATGAGGGCTACAAACAGACCAATCGGGTCAAATGTCAGTTGTGGAAAGCCAGTGTTTTCTCTCTGTGTCCCTTTGCAGGATGGGCACTCTGTCCTCCAGTCTCCCCAGCCCCCAGCATGAGAGCCCCCTCTCTTCTCAGTGCCCTCCCACTGTGGTAACAGCAAGCTGGGGCAGAAACAAATCAGACAATCTTCAAGTGCTATTATGAAGACAAATAAAAAACCAATCAATTAAAACAATGCAAAAATTTGCAAAAGCTGTGAAAGTCATCTTATCCAATGTGCTTTTCAATAAACTTTTATTAAATAGCCATAGAAACAATGGGACAAATTGTTCATCCACTACACTGACTTTTAACACACTGATCTAGAATGACATCTACCAGTTTCATTCTTTTCATGATCCCATGTACCACTTACTAGAGTTGAAATTTTTGTGATTACTTAGCCCCTGTGTAAGTGCCCTGACAGCAGAGACTGTCACCGTTTTATGTATCACCCTTACCTTGAAAGAGTGGTATTTTAATTCGGTGCAAAGAGAAAACAATTTGATTCCACCTTTAATTCCTTTAAATCTTTGTGAGGTCTCATTTTTCCTTGATTTTTGGATAGAAACTTAGTCAAGTATCATAACTTTTCAGTCACCCTTAGATTAGAGCAAAACGAAATATTAAAAGACTTTTAGCCCCAGGAACAATCATACAACAACAATCACCATGTCCAGCCTGGGTAATCACCGAAACTCTAAACTTCATTTTAGTTGAAAGCTTCTTTTCTCCTAGTTGAGACTCACTTCAGGGGCATGGTGAACCCGTTATTCATGGAGTGAATGGTGAAAAATAAAAACAAAACAAAGACAAGCCATGGAGGAAAATTTACATCAAGGGAGCTGAAAATGTGGAGAAAGCCAAAAACACTTTGCTTGCCTTGCTCAGTATGTCTAATGTCGCAGAGAGCTTCAGAGGATGAAGACTGAAAAGAGACCACTGAAAATGGTGAGCAAAGGTCATGAGGATCCTTCAAGGAGATAGTTTCAGCTGACTGGTAGAGGAGGAAACCAGGTCTCAGTGAGCTAAGGTCGGAATGGGAAGTGAAGAAATGGAAGCAGAGGCTAGGTTCACCCTTTTCACTGGTCCTGTGTTTAGACACAGGGAGACTGAGCACAGGCTTAAAAAAAAAAATCTCTGCAAGTACCAACAAAATGAGAGTAAAAGATTAAAAAAACAAAAACAAAAACAAAAAACCACTACAGAACCAGTAAAGCCAAAGAGAATGGAGAGGGGTCTATAGACTTCAGACATTATCAAAATGTTGGAGACTGCCTGTGGTCAAGATGGAGGCAGAGGTAGATACACTTTGCCTCCTCACACAACCAGAAGAAGGACAACAACAAACCGAAAAACAAAAAACAACCAGAGCTGCCAGAAAATCAAACTTTTTAGAGGTCCAACACCCAAGAAGTTAAAGAAGGAACATTCATCCAGACTGGTAGGAGAGGCAGAGATGGGCGGCCAGAGTGGAGAGGACCCGTGGCAAGGCATAACTGGAGTACCAGGCAGTCCCACATCTGAGTGCAGATAAACCGGGAGTAACAACTGGGGAATGAGACAGACCATGCAACCCAGGTTCCAAGGTGGGAAAAGAAAGGGTCAAAACCTCTGGCTGTTAAAATCTGTTGGGGTTGCAGTGGCAGGATAAACTCCCAGCCTCACAGGAGAGTTCATTGGAGAGAACAAACAAACAGGGTCCTATAACATACACAAACCCACCCACCCAGCAATCAGCACCAGAAGGGCCCAATTTACTTGTGGGTAGCAGGGAAAGTGACTGAAAGTGGGGCAAGAGCTGAGCAAATGGCATTGTTCCCTCTCTGACCCCTCCCCAACATACAGCTCTGCAAGGCAGCAAAGTGGGTTGCCCCACCCTAGTGAATACCTAAGGCTCCACCTCCTACAACATTTTAACAGGTGCACCAAAATGAAGAAATATGGCCCAAATGAAAGAACAGATCAAAGCTCCAAAAATAGAACTAACCGATGAAGAGATAGCCAACCTATCAGATGCAGAGTTCAAAACGCTGGTAATCAGGGTGCTCACAGAAATGGATGAGTATGGTTGCAAAATAGGAAAAAGTGAAGGCTATGTAAAGTGAAGTAAAGAAAATATACAGGGAACCAACAGTGAAGGGAAGGAAACTGGGACTCAAATCAATGATTTGGGGAAGGAAGAAATAAACATTCAACCAGAACAGAACAAACAAGAATTCAAAAAATGAGGAGAGGCTGAGGAACCTCCGGGACAACTTAAATGTTCCAACATCGGAATCATAGGGGTGCCAGAAGGAGAAGAGGAGGAGCAAGAAATTGAAAAATTATTTCAACAAATAATGAAGGAGAAGTTCCCCAATCTGGCAAAGGAAATAGACCTCCAGGAAGTACAGGAAGCTGGGAGAGTTCCAAAGAAGTTGGACCCAAGGAAGCACACACCATGCTACATCATCATTACATTACCCAAGATTAAAATAAAGAGATAATCTTAAAAGCAACAAGAGAAAAAGAGAGAGTTACCTACAAAGGAGTTCCCATCAGATTATCAGCTGATTTCTCAAAAGAAACCTTGCAGGCAAGAAGGGGCTGGAAAGAAGTATTCAAAGCCATGAAAGACAAGGACTTACACCCAAGAATGCTCTATCTGGCAAAACTATCATTTAGAATGTAAGGGCTGATAAAGAGCTTCCCAGATAAGGTAAAGTTAAAGGAGTTCACCATCACCAAGCCCTTACTAAATGAAATAGTAAGGGGACTAGTCTAAGAAAAAGAAGATGATCAAAACTATGAACAGTAAAATGACAACAAACTCACAACTATCAACAGCTGAACCTAAAAAAACAAAAACAAAAGCATACTAAGCAAACTGCTGGAACAGGAACAGAATCACAGAAATGGAGATCACGTGGAGGATTATCAGTGCAGATGGGGAGGGTGGAGAATGGGGTTAAAGGTAAAGGGAATAAGAAGCATAAGTGGTAGGTACAAAATAGACAGGGAGGCAGTTAAGAATAGTATAGGAAAGGGAGAAGCCAAAGAACTTACATGTATGACCCATGGGCATGAATGAAGGAGGGTAATGCTGGTAGGGGGGAGTGTGCAGGGTGGAGAGGATTAAAGGGGAGAAAAAAATGGGACAACTGTAATAACATAATTAATAAACTATATTTTTTAATAAAGATTTTATTTATTTATTTTTAGAAGGGGAAGAGAGGGATAAAAACGGGAGGGAAACATCGCTGTGTGAGAGAAACCTCAGTCACATCAATCACTTGGATCTCAGACACCCTCATCTTGGGACCTGACTTATCACCTGGCCCACCACCCAGGCATGTGCCCTGACCGGAATCGAACTGGCGACCTTTCCATTTGCAAGATGATGCCCAACCCACTGAGCCACACCAGACAGGGCAGTAGTTTTAATTTTGAAAGACACTGTCTAATTTCTCTCTACCGAGGTTGTCTTCATTTGCTTTGTGATCATCAATATATCACAGTGCCTATTGTCCATACTTTTGATTACAGACCACATACCTTATTAAACTATTTTATTTTTCAAACTTGGTATATAAAAGTGTTATCAGAGAATAGTTTTATTTTGCATTTTTCCCCCAATAAATGAAGTTGAACATCTTTTAAAATACTTGAGAGATTTTTATTTCTTTCTCCACCTTCTAACCATATCTTTTGCTGATGTATACTGGATTTTTCTCTTGGGTTTTTTTTTTTTTGTAGGAATTCTATATGTTAAAAAACAGTACTTTTTTTTGAATATGAATTACAAGATATTGTCTGTTGACAAATGGCAAGCCTAGTATATTTGTCATATAGAGCAGATACTTTTTAAACACTCCCTTACACAACGAAATTATTTTCAGTAAAAGTCTTGAAGAGATGAATAATAAATTATGCAGAAAATGTAAACAGCAAATATTTTTTTTATTGGAATTTATATATAGCAGTTTTCCCATATCTGCAGATTCGCTTTCTTTGGTTATAGTTATCCATGGTCAACTGAGGTCCCAAAATATTACATGGAAAATTCCAGAATTACACAATTCATTAGTTTTATTTCATTTTTTTAAAGATTTCATTTATTTATGGAGAGAAAGAGGTAGGGGAGAGGAACATTAACTTATGAGAGCAACATCTACAGGTAGCCTCTCCTACACCCCAGCTGGGCACCTGGCCCACAACCCAGGCATGTACCCTGACCAGGAATCAAATTGGACCTTTCAGTTTGCAGGCTGGCACTCAATCCACTGAACTATACCAGCCAGGAATACAATTCATTAGTTTTAAATAGCATGCCATTCTGTGTAGTGTGATGAAATCTCATGCTGTCTCACTCAGTTCTACTTGCCATGTGGATCAACCTTTGTCAGAGAATCCACACTGTCGATGCTACCCACCCATTAGTCATTGGGTTATCAGATCAACTGTCAATGGTACTGCAGTGTTTAAGCAACTTAATAATGTTAATATTGCTCAAGTAACTTAATAATGGCCAAAGCCATTCATATAACTTCGGTTACAGCATATTTTAATTGTTCTATTTTATTATTCATTATTGTTGTTAATCTCTTAATCTGCTTAATTTATAGATTAAAATAAACTCTATCATAGTCGTGTATGTATAGGAAAAAACAGTACATATAGAGTTCAGTACTATCTGCAGTTTCAGACATCCACTGGGGTTCTTAGAACACATTCCCCATGGATAAGGGGCAACCACTGTGTGTGTGCGCACGCATGTGCGTATGTATGAAATCATGCCTATAACAAGTAAAAATATAAAAAGTAAAATACATAGTGCAGTACAAATAAGGATAAAAGAAATAAGTAAATAAAATATTTTAAATTACATTAATGTACTTAATGAAAAAGGAAAAATGTTATACCTCTATACAGGTCTGTTGCAATAATGAATAATAATACTACAGTTTAATAATGATTAAATATATTAAGAAAAAAGAATAATAAACTTTATCTTAAAGATATTATTCTCCTAGCTTTGGATTTAGTTTGGTCTTCTCTTTCTAGTTCTTTAAGGTATAAAGGTAAATTATTGATTTAAGACCTTTGTTTTGTTTTGTTTTTGCAGGCTTTTACTGCTATGAATTGCCACATCCCATATGTATTGGTATGTTATACTTTTGTTTTCATTCATCTCTAAGTTTTCTTAATTTCTCTGGCCATTGGTTGTTTTAAAATACTTTGTTTAACTTCCACACATTTGTGAACTTTATAGTTTTCATATTACTGATTTCTAGGTTTATTCCATTGTCTTTAGAGACACTACTTCATATGATTACAATATTTTTAAATTTACTGAGATGTGTTTTGTGGCCTAACATATTGTGTACCCTGGAAAATGTTTCATGTAAACCTGAGAAAAGTGAGTATTCTGCTGTTGTCGAGTGGAGTGCTCTGTATATGCCTAGTTGTTAGGTAAGTTTGGTTTACAGTGCTCTTAACGTCCCCTGTTGTCTTATTGATCTTCAGTCTGGATTTTCTATCTGTTATGGAAAATGAGATATTAAAGTCTCCAACTGTCATTGTAGAATCGTCTCTTCCTTCAATTATGTCAATGTTTGAATCATATATCTTGGGCTCTATCGTTTGGTGTGTATATGTTTATAATTATTATATATTTTAATAAACTGACTCTTTTGTCATATCTAATGTCCTATTTTGTCTCTTATAACAAGATACGAAGTCAATTTTGTCTTATATTAATGTGGACACTCTAGTTCTTTTTCGGTTACTATTTGCATGGAATACCACTTTCCAGTCTTTTACTTTCAAACTCTTTATGTCTTTGGATCTAAAGTAAGTCTCTTGTAGAAAGCATATAGTGGGATCATGGGTTTAAAAAAAAAAATTCTAACCATCTCTGCCTATTATTTGGAGAATTTAATATACTTGCACTTAAATTAATTGGTGATGAGGAAGGCCATACTTCTTCCTTTTCCTATTTTTTTCTCTATCCCCTTTACCTTTTTGTTCTTTATTTCCTCCATTACTGCCTTATTTTGTGTTGATTTTTTTGAGTGAACTGTCTTGGTTCTTTTCTCATTTCCTTTTTTAAATATATTTTTAAAGATATCTTCCTGGTAGCTATCATGGGGATTATACTTAAAATCCTAAATTTATAACAATTGTGTTTGCATTAATACCAGTCTAGCTTCCAGAGCATATAAAAACTGCTCCTTTACAATTCCATACCCTCTTTCCTGTTATTATTGCCACACTTTATAGCTTTAGTCACACATTGTGTGACTATTAACATAGATTTATGATTACTCTATACATTTGTCATTTAATCACTTACAAAGTAAAAAGAAGAGATACAAAACTAAAAATAAAATCTATTTACCTACATAAATACAAAAAATTTACCTTTACAAGGGTTTTTATTTCTTCATATGGCTTCAGGTTACTGTGTGGTACCCTCTTGTTCAGCCTGAAGCACTCCCTCTTTGTGGTGCCTCTCTCGGAGAGCATGTCTACTAGCAAATAACACCACCATCTGAGAATGCCTTAATTTCTCCTTTCTTTTTTATTTTTAAATAGGTTATATGGTCAAAACACAGCAAAATTATTTTTTCTTCAAAGAGGAAAAAATATATTGCTATGATTGCAGTTCTAAGGGTGACTGAAGTAGCCTCTGGCTCCTCAGCAGTGTCCCACGTGTGGGCTGACTTCAACCATGGCTCCTCGAGCTTCAGGCATTTATCAAAGCTAAAACTGTACTGCAGCATTACATGAAGAAACGGAGCAAGTAGAAACCAAGTTTGATCATGGCTCCTTTCATGTGTGACTTCAGCCGTCCTCAATTGTGTATTTCTGTTGGATCAAACACTTCCCTGTTACCACTTGGCACAATAATGAACCCATATGTTTTTCAAGTGTCAAAAAGCAAGCTGAGAAGGAAGGTGAACCAGTGCAATGAAACGATCATCAGTTCAATGACAATAGTATGGCCAACCTGGTAATTCTGGAATTACCCATTCGTTTAATTTCAAGCAACATAATCTAGCATTAATGTAACCACATTCTAAATCAGGAGTAATCATGAAGTGTGCTGAGAGGAAGACGAGCAAGCAACAGTTGAAGAGAGGGAAGATGAACACCACTGCCTCCTTCTTCCTCCTCTTCCACGGTTGCTCCTTCCATCAAACTGGCTCTGGTGCCCCTTAGTTTCTCCATTTTAAAGGGAAGCTTCGTTGGATATAGTATTCTTGGTTGACAGTTCTTTTCTTTCAGTATATTAAAAATGTCATCCCACTACTTCTGGCCTTTGTGGTTTCTGATGAGAAAAATGCTAATCTTACTGAGGATTCACTGCCCATGAGGAACTGTTTTCCTCTTGCCGCTTTCAAGATTTTCTCTTTTCATCCTTGGCATCTAAAGTAACATTATCATTGTTTTGGTGTGAATTTCTTTGTGTTATCTTCTTTGGGATAAGTAAGCTCCATGAATCTGTGGACTCATATCTTTCTAAAAAATTTCAGAAGTTTCTGTCTATTATTTTTTCAGATATTCTCTCTGAGCCTTTTTCTCTTCTTTTTCTGAGGTTCTCATTATGGATATATTGGTATGCTTGATGGTGTCTTACAGGTCTCTTAGGCTTTTATAATTTTTCTTTCATTCTTTTTTCTCTCTGCTCCTGAGACTGGCTAATTTAATTGACCAGTCTTAAAGTTCACTTACTCCTTTGCCTGTTCATATGTTATTAAAGCCTTTTGGGAGTTTTTCATTTTCATTATTACACTTTTCAGCTTCAGAATTTGTCTGATTCCTTTTTATAGTTTTTATCTATTGAAATGCTCTATTTGTTCATATATCTTCCCCTTTGAATGTACTAAAGATCATTGATTTAACGTCTTTTTCTGATAAGTCCAAAATCTGCCCTTCCTCAGGGACCTTATCTGTTGATTTCTCCTGTGAATAAGCCATATTTTCTTGTTTCATTGCATGCTTCATAATCTTTTGTTGAAGACTGAATATTTTGAATATTATAATGTAGTAATTCTTGAAATCGAATTCTTCCTTCTTCTCAGGGTTTGTTTTTCTTGCCAGCGGTAGACTATAGCTGTTTGTTTAGTGATTTTTCGAAACTATTTTGTGAACTTTGTTTTTTGTCATGTGCGGTCTCTGAAGCCTCTGTTCCTTTACCTTGTATTTAGCTAGTGTTTAGACAAAGAGTTGCTTGAACACAAGGAGCCAGAGAGAAGTAGAATGAGAATGAGGGAAAAATAGAAAGGGAGAGAGATGAGAAAAAAAGAAGAAAGAGAGAGAGAAAGGGAGGAAGGGAAGGAAGGAAGGAAGGAAGGAAGGAAGGAAGGAAGGGAGGGAGGGAGGGAGGGAGGGAAAGAAAGAAAGAGAAAGAAAGAGAGAGAGAGAGAAAGAAAAAGAAAGAAAGAAAGAAAGAAAGAAAGAAAGAAAGAAAGAAAGAAAGAAAGAAAGAAAGAAAGAAAGAAAGAAAGAAAGAAAGAAAGAAAGAAAGAAGAAAGAAAGAACAACAAAATCAACAACGGAAACCCTTTCCGGGACTTTGCAGGTTGGCACTGTGTTAGGGTACACCCTTAAGGCTTGGCCAGGACATTTACAATTCTAATTTAGCCTTCATTTCATGCTTGTGCTGAGCTTAGAGATTATATAGAGGTATCAGTTTGGGGTCTTATTGGGTCTTTTCTGAGTGCACATCCTGCCCTGGGCGTGTGCGTTGCTTTCTAAATTCCTGAGTATACACCGGGGCTGTTGAATGCCCTAATTTCCCATGGATATTGTTTCCCTTACTTTTCCTCCCAAGCTTTAGCCCTCTATTGTATGTCACAGCTGTAATCTTTTGTCCCAGATGGCTGCAGGTTGTTTGTTTGCCTTACAATACCTTTGAGGAATGCCTGATGCCTTTCCACTCTGAGTGAGTCCTAAATTAGGTAAAATAAAGACAAGTACATTGTGTCAAGCTTTCAAGCAGCACCAAGGCAGGTTAGAACCGGCACATTATTATTTTTAAATAAAGTCTGCTCTGCTCCCTCTAGTGCTAGGACCTAGAGTTCCACACTGGGAATGTGGATTGCCATCTCCAAGACTGTCACCGAGCTGGGAACATGGTGGGGCAAGGGCAAGCAAGTGTGCCACACAGGTTTCCTACCATTTTCAAGTTGCCTTGTCTTTCATTCAGAGTTCACATGGATGCTGGTGGCCTTTGACTGATAACCAAAGTTCTGACTAAACTAGCTCTGACAGCCTCCTTGATTTTTCTGTCCTTCTGTAGAAGGACAAATGTCATTTGCCTGCTCTGCCATTTTTTGCCACCCTCACTCATTGCACTGCACGTTGCCTCCTGTGCATGTTCTCTTTGCCACTCTGCCGAACGTCACCTCACCGTAGCTCTTTCTTTCTGAAACACTTCCCTTATAAACCTAGGTTTATAGTAAACTTTTAGAGTGAAATAAAAATTTACGCTTTCAGGGGAGGATTATATCACAGAACAGTAGCATCACGGCAGGCAGCTGTGCTGACTGAAACACTTGGCCCCCTGCTCTTTGACATGCCTTGGTCGCTCATGCAGCAGCCACTCCTGCTGGCCACTGCAGTTTTCTGCCATCCTTCCTGAGACTCCTTACCTCTTTGCCTGAGCAGGTTCAGTGAAACCAAACTTCTCATTTCACTATTCAGAGCAATTTCAGTCTATCACATTATCAACCACATCTATCGTTGACGTAATCCACGTCCAAATCCATCCATCACAATGTTTTGATATAAAAAGGGAGCGGGGCTCTTTGTTACCTGGTAGAAAATCTGCTCCCAGCTTTCAGAATAATAAAAATTTCATTCAGCTGTATATATTTTATTTCATTCTGACAACGTAGATACATTTTCAAACTTCTTTGAACACATTTATGTTGTCTCTATGGTAACCTCCATTTAAAAGTAGTTATTTCTCAGATTCCATTCTTTTATAAACTAATATTTTAAGACCTCCTGAAATTTTCACAGATATTAATTCCTCTCAAAATGCTGTCTGTTAAATGAATAAAGACAATTTTATTATTGAATGGTTGTTCAGTTAAAAAGAAGAAAGAGGCTCTTCCTTTTGTAAGTGAAAACTACTATTTTCAATTTTGTTTTTCATTCTATTTTTGTTCCAGGAGCTGAAAATGTGGCTGAATTTTTTTTCAAAAAACAATTTTTCTTATCATAAATCAACACACATTTATTTGGCATTTAAAAAAGAAAAATGAAGAATGAATGAAACAGAGAATTTCTGAATTCTGAAAATTCATAAATGTATAAAATGGAAAATAAAAGTCACCAGTAACCCCATCACTCAGAGATACCAATGGCCATGTATTTGATGTGTACCCCCCGAGAACTTCTAAACTGTCATTTATATAAGCAGCTGCATGTGTGCATTTGTGTATGTATATGTGTGCACACACAGATACATATATATGTATGTATATTTTTTATTTAACAAAATCAAGATTTTAGTAAGGTCTTCTTTTAAGTAAATATAGAATGCATTATTTCAATGGGTACATGATAGTTCATTTATGGATGTACAATAATTTAATCAGGTTCTTATCAGTTTATTCCCTCCCATTTGCTCTCTGTTGTAAACATTGCATATGTATTTTAGAAGTTACAGGAAACTTAAAGTATGTAATCCTGATTTCTTAGGTAGTTTTATTTAAATTTTTGCTTCTATAAACTAGCATTAAAACAAAAACAGTTTTTGGAATCCTGTTTCAAAATGCTTTGATCACCAAAGTAGGTAATCCTCAATAAATGTCTAAAATGTCTTAAACATTTCTAACCTTAATACATGACCTTCCAACCTGGCTCCAATCTGTCATTTCAGTTTTAACTCCCTGAATTGCCCACAGAGTCTCCACTCTGACCAAAGATTTTATTTATCTGGAGGAGGCTTTGCCATCCTTCTGCCAGAGCACTTGCTCCTTCTCCAGGCTGGAAAGGCTAGAAATCAATTTCTCTTTCTCTCCACTGGTCAAATCTAATCAAGAATTACAGGTGTAGTTCAAATTCCATTTAGTCCATAAACTCTTCGTTTATGGTCCATAAACCTCCTAGCAGGAAGGACTTTTTCCTTCCATTAAAGTCCCTTGGCACACGATATTTGCATCATTTTTTGGCACTTAAATATATACTGCCTTGTAACAGTTCCTTCTTTTGTGTTTTCAAATGTTTTTTTTAAATCTTGCTTGTTAGTTCCTCATTGGCATATTTATATTATCTTGCTACAATGGCACCGAAAGGCTACTGAAGGAAGAGATCAGTCTTGTCTTGTACTCAGCACTATAGTTTGCACATAGAAGAAGCTTGGTAAACATTTATTTATTTAATATGATTACTATAAATTACAGATCTATAGTACCAAAATTCTTACTCAGCTTAATTTCTAGGCACAGATAAAAGCGTACAGAAAAGCAATTTCTTAAAGCTCTTTCATCAATATAATAACAAAAGTCTTTGTTACCAATATACTGCTTTTGTTGGTAACTGAACTATGTAATCTTTAAATCAAAATAGTGTCTCAAGATTTTAATGTTTTTATAACATTTAAAATATTTTTCTTAAAGTAGTTTGCAAAAATAGTGAATCACTTACTTTGCAAAAACTGAAGTAGAGGCACCAAAGTAACAGAATAACATGAGAAAGCTTCATGTTGGAGACATTCAGGGCCAGCGTCTCTACTGTGGGCGCTTCTCCACCCCAAGTAGTTTTTTCAAATTTAATATTTAACCCCTGAAAAAATATTTAAAAAGAGCCAGCCTCCTCAGGAGCTTTAGACTTTTGAACTTGTAGAGAATTTGGCTACAATCCACAGAGTTTTCCGTAACCGAAACAAAACAAAGCAAAACAAAAGTCTCTCCCAGTAAATGGCTGAGGGAGGCGACCAATAGGGACTGCATTTTCTCTCATTTTCAGAGCAAGCCGATTTTCCTCTCTTGTTACTGAGTAAAACCTCCATTCTGTTTTCTAAGGAAGACAGAAACTACACTGGAAGACAATTCCTTATGCTTTTGTTAAAATATTTAAAATAACATTTTCCCTCATGGTTGAAGACTAGGTGATGGCAAGAAGTAATCATTCATCAGAGTGAAGCCTATGCTGAATACATTAAAAATTCTCAACAAAACAATTCCTTTACCATGCATTGGCTGCCCTGTGATCAAGCCATATACTCTGAGTGCAAAAACACCTTTTTAAAAATGAGTATATTTTTCCCTGGTACCAACTATAGGGCAGGATTCATTCATATTTGTAAAATAAATTTGTGACAGCAGAAATACCGTCACAGTCTGGGTTCTCCTGAAGCAGACGTGAGACTGTTTAGGGGTGGGTGCAAGGTACTTCTTAGGAATCAACTGCAGTGAAAGGGAGGGAGAAGGAGCAGGAATGAGCGGAGAGAGAAGTTGGACTGCAATGCAGGTTTGTCACAGCCTTGGCCAGCCTGTGGGGAGCTCTGGAGTGAGTGTGGCCTGTCACTGTGTCCCTGGGTCAGGCAGAAGTGACTGGACCATTAAACTGTGCCCTGCTCAGTCACCTGGTGTGTAGGTTGCCCAGGAAAGGCCTGCCGTTAGGTGAGGCAGTTTTCTGTAGGTGAGGCAGACCCCGAAAGAACTGACAATTAGATCCAGTCAGAAAGAAGTGTCTGTTGACCACACTCCTCACAGCGAGGCAGCAAAACCTTCCCTGAAGGAAGGATCTGGGCAAATCATTTCCGCCATTTATACCTTTTACACTACACCTTTTAGATCCACTTGCCACATGCGCTCCGAGAGTGGCTCCTTGAAAACTGCAATGGGCCTCTCTTTCTGGGGGAAAATTTTGAAGAGGGAGGTGATGGGAAAAACTACAGCCCCTGCCCTTGTTGTTGATCTTGGGGCTGCCATTGGTACTCGTCTTATCCAGTCTAGATTCTTTCACCCTGACCTTCCGCCTCCACCAGCTCCAGGGGCTTACCTGATGGCATGGCCCACGCCCTCTCTCAGCAGCAGTTGCCATTTCATTCTAATTATTGCTTCCATCCTTTTCCCGTCACAAGAGGCACCAAAGTAGCTATATGGTCCCACACATACTATACAACAGTACTCCTACTTCTCTGAATGATCAGGGTCAGTTAGCCTGTGATGATGCTGACTCCTCTTCTTCTTCATTGGTCTGTAGACACCAGGAGCCCAATGTGCAGTCGGCGGAAGACTTAGCTTATAATTCAGTATGAATCTTGTTGTGCCCCTTGGCAGAAGTAAACAAGACCTCTAACCCTGCAGGGTCCACAGTTGTGGGGCCAGGAAGCAAGAAGTCCTCAACTGACCATTGAGAAGAGGTGGAATTGGGAAGTTGTCATTGTACAGACGGTATATGATACAGTCTAGGAAGAAAGAACAAAAGGGAAAGTGCTTTGGGACACCTCCTAAATGTATATTTTTGGCAGTGGAGACTGAGAAGTAGCTGCCAAGAAAGGAAACAGAAAAACAGGGGACTCTCATAAAAGTGATGGTAAGTGTGGTCACTCCTGATCCTGTCCCTTGCGCTCCCATACCTATGGGATAACTGGAACCAGCTGATATCAGTTGGCTGAGGCATTCTGTTGGTTATTTAGTGACTATCTCTGGTGGATGTTAACACATGATTCAAAGATTTTTACACTTCATCCCCACCCCTATATTTCCTCTCTTGGGGACACGATGTTGCATGAAGGTCTTCGATTCCACGCATATGCTGCTTCCAGGAGGATAGCACCCGGTCTTCACAGAGTATTGTCTTTAAGTGGTACCTCAGCTCTGCTCTGAGCAGACCGTTCCGATGCTCCCTAAGGCTCCCCGAGTCTGAGTGGTGCTGCATGTGATGACCAGTGAAGCACAGTCGTAGGCCCACTCTCACATCTTCTTCGCTGTAAAGTGGGTCCCCTTGTCTAACGGGATGTCGTATGGGATGCCCTAGTAAAAGATGAAGTACTCTGTAACCCTTTGGATCATGATCCTAGCTGAGGCCCTGCAGACAGGACAGGGACATGCTAATCTGTGACGTAAGTCTGTTCCTGTAAGATAGTACCACTGGATCTTTCAAGTGAAAGGACAGACTGTGTCAATTTACCACTAAGTGGCTTGGTACCCTTGATGAATTGTGCCATCTTGGGGGCTCTGCGCTGGTGTCTGTGGATGTCAGATTGAACATTTGTTGGTGGCTTTAGCTAAATAAACCTCGGGGGTCCATGCTAATGACCTTGCGCGTAGCCTCCATCTCTGCTACCATGGCCTCTTCATTCTTATGTCCCTCGTGCTCGCACTGGGCTGGCTGATGACTGAAACCAGCTTATACCAATTGGCTGAGCCATTTTATTGGTTATTTAGTGTTTTTTCTCTGGTGGATATTAACACACGATACAAAGTATTTTACACGTCATTCTCACTCCTGTATGCACACCCACATGTTTCTACCTCAGACCTTCTTGGTCTTAATCTTTTAATATTTTGTGTTCTAGGGGAAAAAAAGAGACGGTCAGGCAATCACTGCTGCCTGTGATTCCATGTATAATGTAACATCAAGCCGCTTATTTTTTCACGGATGGAAAAGTCAATGGCCAGGTATACTACTGAAGCTCTGCCCATTAGTAAAATTTTTCTCACCACTGTCTTTTAAATCCACTCCTAAGTGTGACAGTAATGAGCTGACCCATCTGTAAGCCAAACACAAGCCTTTCTCTCCTCCTTTAGCGGGTCATACCAGATTCCCCAGAGAGCCGTAGGCGTGAGCTGAGAGCGGGGCACAGGTGCAGCAACTGGGTTCGGGGTGGGAATTGGGGAATCTGGGCTACCCGCTCATGCACTTCGCTTGTGCCCTTGGGTTCTTTTTACATTTGTTTCTGGATATAACACTTCCATATTACATTTTTACTAGGCCTGCTCAACCTTATACGTCATTGGTCTGTTAAGGCCCAGCTCATAATGGGCATCGCTGGCCTCGTGGTGACACAGTGTCCCATCTCCAGTTATTCCACATTTACCAGGATCCAGTCGTGCACAGGTTGTTCCTCAAACAGAGTGCAGCTGTCTGCTGCAGACTGCGTGGCCTTCCTCCCGACCCCCGGGTTCCTGTATTGCGATTCTCCCACAGGGTCCTCCTCAAATACTGTGTAATGTTTTTTCCCTCCACTGACATCCCCAGCACTGTGGGGCCTTCTGGGTCACTTCAGAACCCTTTCCTGATCTGGTGGCCAGAGCAGTAGTCTTCAGGGGGAAACAGTCCCTGAAAAAGCAAATATTCCCAAAAGGGAATATTCCCCCCAAAGCTCACTAAGTTTTGTGCTTTTTTCTTTGTGAAAGAAAGTGCAAGGTGAAATAATTTGACTTTTATTTCAGAGAATATGTCCTGGTAAGTTTCTGAGCATTAGTTTTCTAAAAATTTTACTGATATGCCAGGTCTTGTCTCCTGCCCTGTGGATATATGTCTTGTGAAGGCATTCAGCATGCTAGGCCTTGGGGTAAGGGCTTGGGAGGAAATGTATAAATCAAACAGAGACATCTTGTGTCAGAAAGCAAGAAAGCTATCAGAGGCCAGTGAGTGGTATAAAAAGACACAGGACCCACCCTGAAGGGGCTTTCATATATCAAAGATGAAACAATTTAAGCATTAAAAAGAACAATGATAGTAAAGGATTGAAATAAAAGTTAAAAATAATGATGGAAAGTTGTTCATTTCAACTAATAATTACTGAAGAAATGATAAAATTAGCATATTACTATTTTATAGCCCTTCATGAACCAGTGAATCTAGGTGATGATCATCAATAGCTGCTAAAATCAGAAAAGCTGGAAGGAAACTTTATTTTATTTGTTTTAAAGATCTTATTTATTTTTAGAGAGGGGAGGGGGAGGGAGAGAGAAAGGGAGAGAAACATTGATGTGTGAGAGAAACACTGATCAGTTGCCTCTTGGACACACCCCACAACACAGGCATGTGTCCTGACTGCGAATCGATTGGTGACCTTTTGTTTTGTGGGATGATGCCTGACCAACTGAGTCACACTGGTCAGGGCACTTTATTTTTCTTTTACAGTGAAAAAATTTTTACATTTAGAATTAGCCAGCTGGACTCAGGTTAGGTGACCTCAATTTTGTTGGCACATCCAAAGCATCATAGTCGGGAGCCGGTTGAACATATGCCTTCCCCTCTCCATCAGGCCTGATCAGGGTGTTGACCTTGGTCACATCAGTGTCACAGGGCTTCTTGTCACATCAGCTTGTCTGATGTGGCGCTAGTTGGCCTTGACATCCACAATGAACACAAGGGGGTTGTTGTCTTCCGTCTTTTTTGTGGCTGGCTCGGTAGTCAGGGGGAGCTTGAAGATGGCATAGCAGTATAGCTTGTTTCTCCTGGGGGGCTCTTCCCAACACATTTGGGTTGCCTTTGGAGCCAAAGTGTCTTGGGCTGTAGGAAGGTGGGTGGCAAGTGGTGTTTCTTGTTCTTCTTCTTCTTCTTTTCCTCCTCCTCCTCCTCCTCCTTCTTCTCCTCCTTCTTTTGGCTGTGAATGCCTTTCAGCCCTGCTTTCTTTGCCTTTAAAGCCTTTACTTTGACTTTGGTTTTAGGAAGGGTAGAAGCTTCCTTCACTTTCAGTGTCATCTTAGTGGAAAAAAAGGTGGAAACTTTCTAATAGATGAACCAGGCTGATACTGATCCTACTGATCAGTCTTAACATTGCTAAAAGGGAGAAAACCATACATCATGAGCCTCCTCGTGTGATGCTATAGGGGGATTTTTGAAAGAAAAAAGAAGTTGAACCTGAATATATTCAATTCTCCAGATCTCACTATCAGAGAATAGAGAAACATGGTTTATACCACCAAGAGGATGGGAAATTCTAGCAGATAAAAGACAGTTTCTTCAACAAATAAATGCCATTGGGGGGAAAAACAGTGAGAGGAAATTGATAAAGAATAAAAGACACTTCGGAGACATACCAATCAAGTGTAAAGCATGGGCATAATTTGGATCTTCATTTGATCGAACCAACTATTAAGACATTTTGAAGTAATCTGAGAGAATTCTACATGGATTGTATTTAGCTGATACTAAGAAATTATTACTTTTGTTAGATGTGATAATGGCATGGTGCTTATGTTTTTAAAGTTCTCTGCAGGACATTATTGATTAAATGCTATCTGGGACTTACTATAAAATATGCTAGCAAAAACTATATATACTCCAAAAAATACAGGGGTCTGTAGATGAAGTAACATCTGCAAAAAGCTGGTAATTACTGAAGGTGGATTACGGGTACATAGAGGTTCATTATAATACTCTCTCAACTTTTGACTGTGTTTGAAATTTTAATAACTTAAAAAGGAAGTCATGAGTGCATGTTAATGTTTCCAACTTATTGTTGGCTTGGCTAAGTCCTTCTAAAATTTTGTTCCAAAATAATATTCTAAACCCTTTCTCTTCTCCGTAATTTACAATATCTCCTTACCGAATATTTTAATCAGATTTCCTAACTTTTCAGTAACACAATTGGATGTATGCTTTCTTAGATCTTGGATCCCATAATTTGGATGTACTTATATCCTTTCTCTCCCCACCCATCTCTTTTATAATCTCTTTGTTGATCATTCTATAGTCATTTGTCAACAAGCAGAATCTTAATGGATGGGCAGAAATTCAAAGTATAGAGAAGAGTTCAGTTAAGTTCAATAAATACTTACTGGGCATCAGTTTTTTATTTTTACTTTTTACACACACTGTGCTAAGGATACCAAAACATGTAAGATGTAATTCCCACTCTTCAGGAGCTTATAGTCTAGTGCAGATTTCTCAGTTGAGGTCTGCAGATGTCTTAGAGGTTCTGAGTGAGGTTACTAGGGGCTCCAGAAAAGACCAGAAAAAATTTTCTTCATCCTCACCCGAGGATATGTTTTTATTGATTATGTATTTATTTGAGAGGGAAATGAGAAACATTGATTGGATGGAGGCATTGATTGGCCTCCTGTATGCACCCCGACTATGGATGGAATCCTCAGCGTAGGTATGTGCCCTGACTGGGGATCAAACTTGTGTTCCAATCAGGGCTGGAAAAATTTTTTTGAATTTTCTTCTCCATGCAATTGCAATGCCAGCACTTGCAGTGATGAATAGATCAACCAGCCCTGTTAATTTTGCTAGAAATTGCTCCCCTATATGGCAGTGCTCTGCATGACTATGTTCTTTTGGCTGAGTCTGTTCTGAGTTTATGATGTAAGATAAGGAAAGAAGGCCGTTGCTAACTGGTGAGTGCTGAACTGTACTGAGGGAGGATAATGGGCTGATGGTATCAGCCTCTCAGGAGTGAACTCTATCTCCTATCCTCCCCCAGCTCCCCTTACCCACCGCCAACTGAGAGCAAATATTTCCTGATATACCACATCAAAGGGGTCAATTTTAATTCTAAGGAAAGGCTTTGTAAACACTATGACTCAGATGTTACTGTCATGTTGTAAATATTGCAAAACATGGAGCTTGTAGGTTAAAAGCGAATTGTATATTTAAGGATTTCATTTCTTTTGTAATTCCCTTGTTTTGTTTGCTTGCTTTACATTTTATTAGCGCCTGTTTTGCAAACATGACTTAGGGTCCAATGTGGTGATATCTTTTAAAAAACATTTTATTTATTTATTTTTAGAGAGGAGAAGGGAGAAAAAAAATCTATGTGAGAGAGAAACATCAATCCATACGGGCCCCAACTGGGACTTAACCTGCAACCCAGGCATGTGCCCTGACCAGGAACCAAACTTCACCTTGCAGAAAGACACCCAACTACCTGAGTCACACCAGTCACGGACGAATGTGGTGATTGTTGAAGATAAAGTGGGAGATGAAAGAGAATTCTAGGCACAGATAATTCTGACAATGAAGAACTTACAAATGCAGCAGTGGATCCAGCAAAATTGAGAAGACAACTACAAATCATATTAAAGGAGCAAATAATTTTAAATGGCTTTTGAAATCCCAGAGTAAAAGTTGTTTAAAATGTCAGCCACCTTCAGTAAGAAGGTCCAAAAAGCAAGTTATTAAGTAGTATAACTTTTTGATTAAAAAAGGAAAAATCCCCACACTTGGTAAGAACCTCACAATTCTAGTATGTAAATTTATAGAGTAAGATGCTAGAATAATACATAATGTAAGAAACTAAAAGTTTCTCTTTCAAAGTTTGGTAAATTGATATCATTGGTGACATGTCACATGATGAAGAGATTTTGTGTAATAAAACAAAAACAATTTTTTATGCACAGATGGATCAACAGATTTCAATATCATATGGCAGCATTCGCAAGATATGTAAATTGTGGTGACACTCAAGAAATTTTTTCCAGGTTAATAAAGGATAGAGGAGAGTGCTCAAAGGTCTGAATCCAAAGATTCAAAAACCAAGAGTATGGTGCTACCTACCACGAAGACAAACATAGAAATGGAAGGACGAACAATTTGGAAAGTGGAGGGGGCGGGGGGAGGGGGGAGAGCGTCAGAAAAGGACTGAGGACTGTGAGAATCCAAAGTTGTAGGTTGTCCCTCTCATTAATTGGGGGCCTTCTCGTCTCTTGAAGGTCCCTTGGAAGTTCAATGGTTTCATCACACTGAGTTGGAGATATTAAGTGGAACATCGAATAGAGAAACACTGAATATAAAGAAATGTTAAATCACACAAAGCAAAACACAGCAGATGAATTAGGAATTATTCTACCTCTGTATGATGTAGAGAATTTAAAGTAAGTTTATATGTAGGACTGTAAGGTGCTTTCTCAAGCAGCGTATACTCTAGTGTAGAGGGCATATTATGATTCCTAATATTTCCATACTTAAGTTTACAAAGTTCTTCCAAAATCAAAATAACTCTCTGTAATAGGTACCAAGCCCCATCCTCATTTAGTGGAAATCAACTGTGTCAAGTATCAACATAACGTCTCAGAAGATTCGGCTGTAAAAAAAGAGACAAGCCGAAATTAATAAGTAACTCACAAGCTTTCTTTGGGTGAGAAGTTTTAGCGGCAACTGAAATCACATAGCAAGGGCTTAAAGACAGATGGGGAGAGGGGTTTATTGCATAGACGGTGTACAGCCTAGCGGTGCGCAAAACGTACTTGACAAACGAATAAACTATCCAGCACAAAAGGTAAAAATATGGTTTGATTTTCTATCAGATAACACAGTGTCTTTAAAAGTACACAGGCATCTTTTTCTTCTAGTGAAACCACAGAACGAAAGTATGGCCACAGTTCAGCCACACTCGTGCGTACTTCAAAAGACACGTGAGGAAAAGAGAACTTCAAAGAACGCAGACAAGCCGTCAGTCTCCGACGCCACCAGATCCACCTCCGGGCAGAGCGCAGGTCACACCTCCTCAGAAATGTGGCTTACAGCTGGCAGTGAGCTGATGAGCGAGAGGATCACCTCGCAGCCTGAAAAGCAAGGACCCAGAGAGGCAGCTGGCATCCGCTGGGAACCTACCCAGCCGCCGGGATACAAGCGGTCTTTAACCCCAGAAGTATCCCAGAACAACGTAAAGGCAACACTTCCTGCAATATCATGACGCAACGGACGCCGCTATTATACGTCACTTACTCGGCTCGTCGGAAGGCAAGTCTAAGTGTCGTAAACCCGTGGTTGAAGTAAAATATTATGCTATTCTTCTAGCGCTGAAGGCTGTTTTGGAAAGTTCACAGTGTCGTTGGTTCTGCCGGTGAGTTTTGCTTATTTGTTCGTTTTTTTGTAAACCAGTTGTTCCAATTTCTGGACTCCTCGCCCTCCTTTTTGTGCCAGTACGGTGGCCGAGGAGGCTCGTGTGCGGCGGAAGTACTGGACGGGTGGGTGTGCGCACGTCGGACAGAGGTGCACGTGGATTTGGTGAGTGGCGGTAAGGAACCGCAGGATTAGGGAATGCTAGACGCCGAACCCGGCCGCGGGAGGGAGGAAGGAGGGAAGGTAGGGACAGCGGCGTGAGGACCTTGCAGCCTGCATCGGGAGGAGGTACTAACCGCGGGCGACGAGGCTGGTGAGGGTCGGTCGGCGCTTATAAGACTATGGGGAGGCGACGACACTCCTCAGCCTTCGGGTTCGTCGCTGGCGGCTTGGCCGTGGGTTTGGTGGCAGAGTTGCTGTTATTACTGTCTCCTGTTACGGTGTTCTGGCCGATGATCGAAGGGTGAGGTGGTGTACCCAGAGGCCACAGTGACCCAGAGACACGCACTGTTCTTCTCTCCAGGTGGGAGCGAATATGTCTTTTCGAGGCGGAGGTCGTGGAGGCTTCAATCGAGGCGGTGGAGGCGGCGGCTTCGGTCGTGGCGGCAGCAGCAACAACCACTTCCGAGGTGGAGGTGGCGGTAATTTCAGAGGCGGCGGCGGCAGAGGAGGATTTGGACGTGGAGGTGGCCGCGGAGGCTTTAACAAAGGCCACGACCAAGGACCTCCAGAACATGTAGTTTGTATGTTGGTTTCAAAGCTTAGCCTACTTGGGCGCCTTCTACCGAAGGCGTAGAGTAGGGGTGGGGATGGGATGAGGAGGTTGTGGGTTTGTGTTACTAGCAAGTTTGACTGGGAGTCAGATACTGTGAGATAGATCCCGCAACTCACACACGGAGGTTGCCTCTTGTTTGGGGAGTGAAATCAGTGGAGATGCTGTAAACTGACTTAAAATCATACTCTGTTGAGTAAGGGGAGATTAAGAAAGCAGAAGAACGCTTAGAATGCATTATGGAGGTGGAACTTGAGCTTGGGCTGAAAGGAAGATATTAAATAAGGTGATATTTTATGCTTATCTCTATTCCCGTTTTACAGGTAAGAAAACTGACTCATAGTTAAGTTTCTTTACTACGGTCATAGGAATAAGTGATCAGTTAGTGATGTATTTGAGATACAAAGCAAGTTTTCAGACTTCAGAGTACACACTTTATCTTACTTGTTAGAGAACTGAGAAAAAATTCTTGCTTTGGAATGGAAACTGCAGAGGGGCAGTCAAGAAAAAGACCTAATTAGAGCAGTTTTGGAGTAATTATCAGTGAGGTGGGACGGAAATCATGGAAAATGAGACAGAGTTTTTTGTTTTGTTTTAAAGGTTTTTCAAAATTTATTTTAAGAGAGGAGAAGGGAAGGAGAAAGAACAAGCAAAACATCATTGTGTGGCTGCCTCTCGCGTGCCCCCGACTGGGGACCCGGCCTGCAACCCAGGCATGTGCCCTGACTGGGGATGGAACTGGCAAGCCTTTGCTTTGCAGGCGGGCCACACCAGCCAAGGAAGAGGTTTAACAGTATATGTATCAAAGAGGAAAAAAGATGGACGCAGTCTAAATAAAGAATAGGTTTGATCAGTATGCAAGATGGTTTGAAGGGGATAAATGGTTAGAGTCAAAGATCCTAGCCCGGAGCCATTTCCACAGTCCATGCCTGAGGGAAACTGAGAGTGTGGTGGAAGTGAGAAGAAAAAGGAAGGGTTAAATGGGAGAGGGATTTCAATGGAAAGAAACTCAGAACTTGACTAATACTGTACTGGGAAATGTTAAAATGTTCCAGATTTCGAGCCTGAGTGATAGGGATGGGGAGTTGGTTTTGCAGCAGTGTGATGAATATTTCAGCTTGGGGTGACTGAATTAGAAACGAAGGTAGTTATTTTGAGATTCCACACTCTTCTGGGAAAGATCGAAGAGTTCTTGGTGAAGAGATGGTAGTAGGAAGATATAAAAGGGGAGGAGAAAAAGACAGGGGAACAATCAAGACTGATTTTACCATTAGGGATTGGGGACAAGGAAGAATAGACAAAATACAGCATAGCATTTAATCAAATAGTAATAATAGTTATTAATGTAATAAAATCACTGTTATAGGCTAAGCGGTCCCTGTGCCAGGCACTTTTCTAAGCACTTGACATTTAATATTGCACTTAATATCCACAATACTGTATGTTAGGTGTTGGTACTGTTATTAGTCTTGTATTAAAGAGGAGGACACTGAGGCAGAGAAAGTGAGACCGTTGCCCCATGTCACTTGGCTAGTATGTTGTGGATTGGCATATCGACTCGAAGGCTTTTGTTCCTTAGTAGAACCAATATGGTGAAATCCCAGGTAGCCAGGAAAAAAACTTCCAGAGGAGGTTGGTCAGTATCATTTGAAATTGTTTTATATTTTAATGTTTTCTTGTCCTATTTCAGTATTAGGAGAGTTCCTGCATCCTTGTGAAGATGACATAGTTTGTAAATGTACCACAGATGAAAATAAGGTGCCTTATTTTAATGCTCCAGTTTATTTAGAAAACAAAGAACAAATTGGAAAAGTGGATGAAATATTTGGACAACTTAGAGATTTTGTATCCTTTTTAATTGGAAGATGTAGTAGTCTCATTGGAAGGTCACTATTTGCTTTTTCTGGAGCTAAGTATTAATTAAATTAAACTTGCTTCATGACAGTATTGCTAAGATTGGACCATAAAGGAGAATCAAGAGAGGAAAATGTATTTCCATATATACAGGGGTGGAAAAAAGTAGGTTTACAGTTATTTGTATAGAAAATATAATAATAAATAACAATACAAGAATAAACTCTTTTGCATACTCACAACTGTATATCTACTTTTGCCTAGCCCTGTATTGTAAAAATAGGTCCTTTTGGAAAGGTTTTAGAAATGATTATCATTTGGATAAGTGCTGCAGGATAGAGGTACTTTGCTTTGGATATTATGGTACCACTGGAATAGTATGGTGGAACTGGAAGTTTTAAAACAAAATATTAATTTCTTCTGGGAAATTCATTTCTTCCTTTTTCTAAACATCTACATGTATTCTAACCTTATTTTTAAAATTACACATGAATTCAGATGGTTACCTTTTAAAAAAAATTAATGGCTTTTTCCTTAATAAAATTAATAGTATTTTTCAGTTAAATTGTCAGAAAACATGAAGGCATCGTCCTTTAAAAAACTGCAGAAGGTGAGTCAAGCTCATGATCTCTAGGATCCTCGGTTTTAGAAGCGAATGACCTGCCCCAGGGCACCCTCCTTAGCGCACTTTGCGAGGCCCTCAGTACATCACCAGTGAAGCTCTGGAACTGACACATTCTGTACTTCAGACATTGAACTTATTTCTCTTGAAGAGTAATTTATTTAATATAGGCTTTCAGAAAAGTATACCTCGTTCATGTTTGCAAATTCTGTAACTGCTAGAGCATGTTTTTTAGTTTATGTAAAACTGTCTTATTAAACAGCCTTGCGTGACCAAACATTCTAAGTAAAACATCGAATTGTAAAACTCATCTTATTTGGGAGAAGTCGGATATTAAATGATTTCACAATGTTTCAGTAACATTCAGGTGTATGCTGTGCAAGAGAAATACAGGTAGTTATGAAAATGTTAGTAGTGGGAACACATTTAGTGTATTGGTTTTCTGAGGAAGTGAGCTTGAAGCTGAGACGTGAGAGTTGACTAGCAGTTATCTCCAAACCTGGTTTCATGTCAGAATTATCTGACTGCTTTTCAGAAGATCTATTTCTGGGCTGCACGCCTAGAAATTTGACCCAGAATGTTTTAGGGAGGGAGCAGCACCCAGTTGTAAAAAGGAAGGCTCCTAGATAACTGTGATGTAGTTAGGCTGCACCAGTCAACGAGGAGAAGGAAGTGCATTGCAAGTAGAGAAAACAGTGTGTGAGTCCGAGACAGTAAGCCACTTGAAGGATCTGAAAAAGGCTGAGGTGTAGCTTGTATGCAGAACATTTATGAATGAGAAAGTTGTGAATTGAGACTATACGTAGGCATGGGCTAGATTATTTAAGGCCTTCAGGTCATGGGAAAGAGTTTAGACTTCAGTATTAGTTTTGTTTTAAAATATTAGGAAAAATATAGTTATATTTATACTTAAGAGCACAGGAAAAATAAAGGAACCCTGGGAAGGGGTCAGGTTGGAGGCTGCTGCATTAGTCATGGAAAAGATATTTTGGACTAGGGCAGTGACAGTGGAAATGGGGAAAAGTGGATGGCTTTATGTGAGATAATAGGAAATAAATTGATAGGTCTTGGTAATTGATGAGCTGTTGAAACAAATAAAAATTGCTGCCATCTTTCAGATGTCAGATTTCAACATCTTTGTGGATGGTGTCACAGGTCACTGAAATGGCAACACTGGAGAAGGGAATTGGAGGAGGAGAATGAGTTCACTTTTGGACAAGAATGAGTGAAACATTTGTGAAATATTCACATAGGGGCTCAAAGGAAGAGTGGACTGGAAGTAGAATTGGGAAGTTGTCATTAATTAGGCAGTGCATGATACAGTCTAGGAAGAAAGAGGAAAAAGCTTTGGGGAACCTCCTAAATTTCCGTATCTATAAGCTGAGCCTGAGAAGTAACTGCTAAGAAAAGAGAAGGCAAACCAGGGGAGTTTTATAAAACTGGTACACAAGTCAAGAGAACAGAACGTTTCCAAGAGGAAGGGCTCAACCATGGCAAAAATGCTGTTGCAAAGTGTGCACTGGAAATAGCCAACAAGTAGCCAACAAGTCATGGAGCCACTGGAGTGGTGGGCCCAGAAACCAGCTTGGAAAAGGAGTTGAGATGGGGACAATGCCTTGTCTGCTAGTGTATGGCATCTGGCTTTGGAAGTCCTGACAAGTATTTAATGGGAAATTGCACTGCTTTGGGTGGGCTTCAGAGCCAGGCTTCTCATTTGAGAAAAAGAATTTGCCTGTTATAGCCATTTAAATTTGATCTAGATACCTGCCTTTCCCCACAGCATTATTTATTTGAGGATTTATTTAGGGTTTTGTTTTTTTGAAATCACAGAGGCTAAATTAGTACATTCTACCTCTCCCCATTTCTAGATTGACTGTTCAGGTTCAGGCCCTTCTTACCCAGCCTACGTTGTTCCAGTGATCTCTAGACCAGTGCTGTCCAAATTTTCTGTGATGATGGAAATTCCTGCAAGTACGTTAGCCACTAGCCACTTGTAGTTTATGAGCATCTGAAATGTGGCCTGTGACTCAGGGGCTGAATTTTTAATTGTTAATTTAAATGTAAATAGCCACATGTGGCTGGTGGTTGCCATATTGGACAGTGCAGACCTAGATAGTGTTTTTGAGAGGGTGGGCTCTGAAGGGAAGAAAAGTGATAAGGTGATATCTAAAGAGGGATTCAGACATTTTGTTATATTAATAAGTTTTGAAGCCCTCATGAGTGTTTTATGTAAAATCGTGAAATGTACCCCATTATATTCCATTATTGTGAAAAAAAATTTTTTTAATCCTAAGTGTAGAGTGGATTTTGTTTCTGCAAATCTTCCATTACTGAATATGTTCAGTGAAAAGTTACTGATCCTTTCTTAAAGTCTTGAAATAGCTAGTAGACATACTAGACATATGTTTTATTTTGGATTTTAATGCTAAATTTTTAATAGTTTCATTTTTCTTATAGCAATTCTGTTGAGTTAAAATGTAGTTAATTTTTGCAAGGCATTATCTTTTTCTAAGGACAAATGAGCTTGAATTGGTCTTGTTTTCAGTTTATATGCATGTTTCCCTTATGCGCCAAAAGTTTAAGTGCTTTATGTACATTACCCTCTTGATCCTCACAAAAACTATGTGCGGTAGGTATTAGGTTGGCCAAAAAGTTCATTTAGTTTTTTCCATGAAATAAAGGACATATTTTTCATTTTCACCAGCAGTTTTACTGACTTGGCTATTTTGAGTATGTTGGCTGTCTCCTGCATGGTATAACATTGATTGATCTCAGTTAATGTCTCGATGTGATTGCTGTCAACTTCAGCTGGTCTACTCAACTGTGGAGCATGTCCAGCAAGAAATCTCCAGCACGAAACTTTGCAAACCACTTTTGACATGTTCGATAAGTCACAGCACCTTCTCCATATGCTGCACAAATCTTGTTTTGCGTTTCAGTTGCATTTTTACCTTTCTGGAAATAATAAAGCATTAATATGCGAAAAACGTTGCTTATTTTCTTCCATCTTCAATATTAAAATGGCTACACAAAAATTCACCAGTTTTGATTTTTTTTTTAAATGCACATTGATATGACAGCTGTCAAAATACAATCTTAACAAAATTGTTTTGAATGAATTAAAGAGAACTAAGCGCTACTAGAGCCATCTTACAGAAAAAACCAAATGAACTCTTTGGCCAACCCCATACTTTATTATCTTAATTTTACAGATCAGAAAACTAAGGCACAAAGAAACTAAGTCCTTGTCCAGGGCTATACTGTAGTATATAGCAGAGCTGAGATTTGAACCCAAGTATTTTGGAGTCTTAAATGTAGGTTCTAAATGATTATACTGCCCCCAAGTCATTATGCTAATTGTTTCTGTTACATTTCCCAGTTTTATATAGACCCATATAAGCTGTTGCCACTGCAGAGGTTTTTACCTCGACCTCCAGGTGAGAAGGGACCTCCAAGAGGTGGTGGCAGGGGCGGTCGAGGAGGAGGAAGAGGAGGCGGAGGTGGCAGAGGTGGTAGAGGCGGTAAGTTACTTGTGGGAGAAAATATCTAATGAGATTTCAAAGTTGCAGCCAATTCATATAGTACGGTTAAATTTTGTACATAGGCCACCCTCCCTGATGTTTGTATAGTTACTTATTTTTTACTAGAGCTGTCTTCAAATCTTGGGAATGTGCCATAGTAATAATGCTTAGTTTCAATGACCTATTTAAAAAGAAAAAAATCTAATAAAGCTTAATTTTGAAGGATTTCATCTCTTTGAGTTTTCATGTTTTATTAGGAACTTTATAAAAGTAAGATTATCATAACTGAATTTTAATGTCATTGAGTTGATTGTATGCTGGGAGCAGGTCATATAGTCTCTTAATAGCTATGTATATTTTAATATTCAGCAAAACCTTGCAAAGTAGGTGATATCCTTATTTTTTGGATGAGAAAATGGGGGCTTACAAAAGTTAATTTGTCCTTATCAAACAATTGGCAGTCTAGAAATAAAACCTATATCTTCTGATGTCATGTCAAAGACGATTATCAATCAATTAATTGCTTTGAGTTCAGTATTTCAACATGTATTTCCCCAAGGCTTTGGTACATTCATTATTTTGGACGACTAGGCAGTGAGCAGGGCTGGGAATGAGATGGGGTGCAGCGTTGGGCGTGCTTAGATCTGCGAGTGTTGTGGTGGAGGGATGACTGGAGGAAGGGCAGAGTTAAAGGAAGAGGAGCTGAAAACGGGGTTGAAAAGCTTCTGTTACTGGATCAGAAAAGAGACAACTCTGTTTTCACCTTTGCCTCTCTCAATTTAGTTATTATTTCAGTCTATAAATGTACTTTTTGGGTGTAAATAGCTAGGAGATAATTTCTTAAGAGAGCAAACATATTTCTTTTTAAAATATTTTTGGGAGTGACTCTGGATATTTGATGGAGCGAGATCCCCTCATTCCTATTCTATATTTAGTCTCATATACAACATTCAAAAAGATTGCAGAACTCTAGTTTTTAAAAACATTTATATTTTTATACCAGTATTTGGAAATATGTATTTGTTCTTTCTTTTAATACTTTGTCTTTTTAAAAAATTATTATTTTTATTTGTCAATTATAGTTGACATTCAATATTATTTTATGTTAGTTTCAGCTCTATAGCATAGTGGTTAGACATTTATATAATTTACGAAATGATCCTGAGGTAAGTCTACTATCTACCCTGACATAGTTATCACAGTGTCACTGACTGTATCCCCTATGCTACATCCCTCTGACTATTTTTTAATTACCAATTTGTACTTTTTAATCCCTTCACCTTCACTCAGTCCACCAACCCCCTTCGGTCTGTCAACTCTCAGTTTGCTCTCTGTACCTGTGAGTCTGTTTTGGTTCTATTTGTTCTTTTATTTTGTTCTTTAGATTCCACATATAAGTGAAATCATACAGTATTTACCTTTCTGTCTGACCCATTTCATTTAGCACAATACTCTCTAGGTCCAACCATGTTGTCATAAAGGGTAAGATTCCATTCCTTTTTATGGCCAAGTAATATTCCATTGTGTGTGTGTGTGTATATTATATATATAATATATACACACCACATCTTTATCCAATTATTTGCTGTTGGCCACTTAGGCTGCTTCCCTATCTTAGCTATTGTAAATAATGCTGTAGTGAACATAGGGGTGCATATATCTTTTCTAATTGGCGTTTTGGATTTCTTCAGGTAAGTACTAAGAAGTGTAATTGCTGGGTCATAAGGTAGTTCTGCTTTTAGTGTTTTGAGGAATAGTGGCTGCACCTATTTGCAGCTGTGCCAACAGTGCACAAGGGTTCCCTTTTCTCCACATCCTCACCAACTTGTTTGATTTATTGGTAATAACCATTCTGGCAGGTGTGAGGTGATATCTCAGTGTGTTTTAATTTGCATTTTTCTGGTGATTAGTGACATTGATCATCTTTTCATATGTCAGTTAGCCATCTGTCCTCTTTGGACAAATGACAGTTAAGGTTCTCTGCCCATTTTTAAATTGGATTGTTTTTTTTTTTTTTTTTTTTTTTGGTGTTGAGTTGTATTAAGTTCTTTATAGATTTTGGATATTAACTCCCTTATTGGGTATTTTATTGGTGAATATGTTCTCCCATTCAGTGGGTTGGTTGTCTTTTCGTTTTTAGAAGTGGCTTCCTTTGCTGTGCAAAACTTTTAATTTTAATTTTAATTTTTTTAAAAAATATTTTTTATTCTTGTTTCTTCTGTTACAGTTGTTCCAGTTTTTCCCCCTTTGCCCTCCACTGTGCTGCCCCACCCCCTGCACCTACACTCCATCCCCACACCATTGTCCATGGATTATTCATAGATGTTCTTTGACTACTCCCTTCCCCTTCTTTCCACAGTTCTCCCCTCCCCCCTTTCCTCAGGCAGCTGTCTGTCTGTTCCCTGTTTCCATGTCTCTGGTTCCATTTTGCTATTAGTTTATTTTGTTCATTAGATTCCTCTTATAAGTGAGATCATATGGTATTTATTTTTCACCCAGTGGTTTATTTCACTCAGCATAATAGTTTCCAGTTCCATCCCTGCTGTCAGAAAGAGTAGGAATTCCTTCTTTATTTAACACTGCTGTGAACATAGGGGTGTATAAATCCTTTTGAATTGGTGTTTGAGGATTCTTAGGGTATAATCCAAGCAGTGGAATTGCTGGGCCAAAAGGCAGTTCCATTTTTAATTTTTTGAGGAAATTCCATACTGCTTTCCACAGTGGCGGCACCAGTCTGCGTTCCCACCAACAATGCCCTAAGGTTCCCTTTTCTTTACATCTTTGCCATCACTTGCTTGTTGATTTATTAGTGATAGCCACTCTGACAGGTGTGAGGTGGTATCTCATTGTGGTTTTAATTTCCATCTCTCTGATGGCTCGTGATGTCATGCATTTTTTCAGGTGCCTATGGGCCCTCTGTATGTCCTCCTTGGAGAAGTGTCTGTTCAGGGCCTCTGCCCATTTTTAAATTGGATCGCTTGTCTTCCTGGTGTTGAGTCATATGAGTCCTTTATATATCTTGGAGATTAAACCCTTGTCTGTTGTATTATTGGCAAATATGTTGTAGTCATACAGTCCGTTCCCCTTTCATTTCAATGATGGTTTCTTTAGCTGTGCAAAAGCTTTTTAATACAATATAGTCCTATTTGTTTATTTTTTCCTTTATTTCCCTTCCCCTAGGAGGTATATCATCAAAAATATTACTACATGGGATATCTGAAATTTTACCGTCTGTTTTCCTCTAGGACTTGTATGGTATCAAGACTTATATTTAAGTCTTTTATCCATTTGGAATTTATTCAGGTGTATGGTGTAAGCTAGTGGTCTAGTCTCATTTTTTTTTGCATGCACCAGTCCAGCTCTCCCAACACCATTTATTGAGAACGGAATTTTTACTCCATTGTATGTTCTTGCTCTTTTTGTCAAATATTAATTGACCGTAGAGACATGGGTTTATTTCCATTCCATTGATCTATGTATGTTTTTATGCCAGTACCAGACTGTTTTGATTACAGTAGACTTGTAGTATAGTTTGATGTCAGGTATTGTGATCCCTCCAACTTTGTTCTTCTTTCTCAAGATTGCTATGGCTATTTGGGGTCTTTTTTGGTTCCATATAAATTTTTTAAGCATTTGTTCTAGATCTGTGAAATATGCTATTGGTTTTTTAATAGGAATTGTGTTGAATCTATAGATTGCTTGGGGGGTAGTGTGGACATTTTAATGTTAGTTCTTCGAATCTATGAACACAGGGTATATGCTTCCATTTATTTGTATCTTCCTCAATTTCTTTCTTCAGTGTTTTATAGTTTTCCAAGTACAGATATTTTACCTCCTTGGTTAAATTTATTCCTAGGTACTTTATTTTTCTTGTTACTATAGTAAATGGGATCTTTTTTCCTAGTTTCTCTTTCTGATATTTCATTGTTGGCGTACAAAAATACCATCGATTTCTAAATATTGACTTTGTATCCTGCTGTTTTGCCAAATTCACTTGTTAGGTTGAGTAGTTTTTTGGTGGAGCCTATAGGGTTTTCTATGTACACTATCATGTTGTCTGCAAATAATGCTGGTTTTATTTCCTGTTTTCCAATTTGTATGCCTTTTATTTCTTGTCTGATCGTTGTGGCTAGAATTTCCAGTACTATGTTGAATATGAGTGGTGAAAGCAAGACAGCCTTGTTGTGTTCCCGATCTTAAGAGAAACACTTTAGTTTTTACCCATTAAATGTGATATTGGCAGTAGGTTTTTCGTGTATGGCCTTTATTATGTTAGGTATGCTCCCTCTATTCCCACTTTGCTGAGTGTTTTAATCATAAATCAGTGCTGGATTTTATCAAATGCTTTTTCTGCATCTATTGATATAATCATGTGATTTTTGTGTTTCATTTTGTTTATGTGATGTATCATGTTTGTTGATTTCTGAATATTGTACCATCCTTGCATCCCTGAAATAAATCTCACATGATCATGGCATAGGATCTTTTTAATGTATTGTTGGATCCGGTTTGCTAGTATTGTGTTGAGGATTTTCACATCTGTGTTCATCAGGGATATTGGCCTGTTATTTTCTTTCTTTGTTGTATCTTTACCTGGTTTTGGGATTAGGATAATACTGGCCTTCTAAAAAGAATTTGGGAGTCTTGCCTCTTGAATTTTTTGGAATAGTTTGGAATAGTTTGAAGGATCAGTGTTAGTTATTCTTTGAGTGTTCGGTGAAATTCACCTGTGAAGCTGTCTGGTCCAGGGCTTTTGTGTGTTGGTAGTTTTTTGATTACTGCTTCAATCTCCCTTGTTAATTGGTCTATTCAGGTTGTCTGCTTCTTCCTTTTTCAGTTTTGAAGATTGTATGTTTCCAGAAATTTATCCATTTCACCCAGGTTGTCCAGTTTCTTGCTATGTACAGGGCCCAGCAGAAGTAAGGCCTGATAGAGTGTGGTTGGTCGGGTAATTATATGGGTGTGATAATTTATAGTTTTAATTTGGACATTTCACCTAATATGTCATATGGTGATCTTGAGTATGATATTGTTATCCTGCAGAATTACATGCTTATGATTTTGTAATTAAAAAGGGGGCGTTATTTGTGCCAGACACTATAGTTGTTCATGGTAATTTCTTACAATCCTTTGTATTTCTGTGGAATCAGTTGTTACTTGTGCTCTTTCATTTCTGATTTTGTTTATTTAGGGACTCTCTTTTTTTTCTTGATGATCCTGTTATTTTGACATAGTCCCATTTGTTTATTTTTTCTTTTGTTTCCCTTGCCTGGGGAGATATATCAGAAAAAAATATTAGTAAGAGCAGTGTGAGAGAGTTTACTGCCTGTTTTGTAGGCATTTCCGTGGTATTGGGTCTTAGTAAGTTTTTAATCCATTTTGAGTTTATTCTTGTATATGCTGTAAGGTGGTTTAGTTTTATTTTTTTCTGCATGTGTCTGTCCAGTTTTCCCAATGCCATTCATTGAATAGACTGTTTTTTCCACATTGTATATTTTTGCCTTCTTGTCATAGATTAATTGACCGTAGGTTCATCTCTGGGCTCTCTAATTCTGTATTCTCCATTGATTATTGTGTCTTTTTATGCCAGTACCATGCTGTTACTACTATAGCCTTGTAGTATAGCTTGATATGTAGCATGAAACCTCTGACTTTGTTCTTTCTCCCGATGTCTGTGGCTGTACGAGGTCTTTTGTGGTTCCATATAAATTTTAGGATCATTTGTTCTAGTTCTTTGAAAAATACCATTGGTATTTTGACAGGGACTACATAGCATCTATAGATTGATTTGGGTAGTGTGGACTTTTTAACAAAGTAATTCTTTCTATCCATGAGCATAATACATGCTTCCATTATTTGTATCTTTTTCATTGCCTGTAACATCTTACAGCTTTTTGAGTACAAGCGTTTTACCTCCTTGGTTAAATTTGTTCCTAAGTATTTTTTGATGCAGTTGTAAATGAAATTGTTTTCTAAATTTCTCTTCCTTATAGTTCATTACTGGTGCATAAAAATGCAACTGATTTTTGAATATTAATTTTGTATCATGCTACTTTACTGAATTCATTTATCAGTTTTAATAGTTTTTTGGTGGACTCTTAAGGCTTCTCTCCATATAATGTCATCTGTAAATAGTGATATATTATTATTTACTAATGATAGTTTTACTTCTTCCTTTCCAGTTTGTCTGATTGTTTCTTTTTTCTTGTCCGATGGTTGTGGATAGGACTTCCTATAATTTTTTAAAGTTCATCATTTCTTACAAAGTAAACAAGCCTCCAGATAAGTAAAAAGGACTGAAATAGGAAGCCAGTATGTGTTGGATAATAGAGAATTGCTATACAAATTAAAAATTTTAAGGGTCATTAGCACGTGAGTATCAGTGAGGGTCCATATACAGCGTGGTTAACCCTGAAGGATGTGTTTATTGTAGCATGCTTGGATGAGAGCCACTCATTATCTGCTTTCCTTTGTTCTTAGGATAAAAAAGCCTTTGTTCAATCAAAAAGGATTTACCATAACCAAAAGTTAAGATGCTTATACATTTAACAGTAGGGCTAAATCCAACTTTATAGTAGCAAACTTTTCTAATTCATTAAAACAAAATACTTGTAGAAGAGAGGAGAACCAGGTTTGCCAAAGTAACTAATGTGATAGAAATGTATTAGCCCCAGAAGTTATTGAGGTGGCCCATTCTATCCTAGAACAGTGTAAAAACAAAACAAAACAGAGTATTTGTTTAAAAAGTTATAATCTAGAGTTTTAGCCTTTCTCAATTGGGAAACTTCTATGTTTTTTCCATTTTTATCTTTTAAAAAATTCTGCAAGATACATTTGTAAATCTATATTTATTTTTCTTTATAATTGTAGGAATTGTACTGATATTTGTAGACTTATCAGAATATGAAAGGCCACAGTTATTTAATAAATGTGTCCTTTATTTTTAGGTGGTTTTAGAGGTGGAAGAGGAGGAGGTAGAGGTGGAGGTTTCAGAGGAGGAAGAGGAGGGAGTGGTGGTTTCAGAGGTAAGTGAAAAATCTTTAAATGACTGAATTTCTGCAGTTGGTATTGCCTACCATTTAAAAATTTTATTTAGTTTTATTTCTGTTTGCTAGCAAGTCTAGAGACCACCATGGTGTTCTTTACTTTATCCTAATTTGTAGCTTCATTTTAAATCACTCTTTCTTGCTTTTGCCCTTTGAATTTTTTCACCTGTTTCTAATTTATTTTGCTGTATTTTAATTGGAAATATGAAAAGGTGTAATGTGAATGACAGTTAAATTTGGTAAAGTAGATTCATTAAACATTACAAGAACCAATGCGGATTTTAAACTTGAGATTTGGATGATAGTACCATTAAAAATTCGTTTTTATACCTTTAATACTTTTATTTTCTTTTAATCAGGGAGAGGACATTAAGTATAACAGAGAAACTTTACCAGCTGATTTCTGCGTTAACCTGCACAGCCTACTTTTGGGGATCAGAAAGTTGCTTCTTGAGCACGTCTTGAAGTCCTGGGGATTATATGACAATGACTCTCGGCTGTCAACATCATTCAGACTTAAGTGCAACAGAATGGGTATTTATGCTCTGAAGGAGTCTGAACAAGTGTTTTAATGTTATGCATTATACTTGCAATTTGGTTGCTTAATAAATGGACAATTTTCATATGAAGCATTTTTGAATTTTTACAATAAAGTCTTTTATTCATTTACGGTATTTAGAGCTGTGTTTATTAAACCAGAGCTATTTTTGAAGTTAAAATGAATAGCTGAAGCTTAAACCCAGTGTTTTTCATGTAGAGAAAATGGTTTGTTTATGTATATAACTGATTTTTCAAAATTAGGCTAGCAAAGTAATGCTGTTACATTATTTTTAAGCTCATACACCCTTCAAAATGTTTGCCTTTTGTGTACAAGAATGTCAGCACCCTTTATTGTATTTTCCTTTTGTTAGTAAAGCAGTTTCTCTAATTGTAATGATTAATTGATCAGAACATTTTAGCATGGATTATGACTTGGAACAGCTCTGTTCAAAGTGAGAACTAAAGTTCAAGAAATTTCTGAAGAAAAGTTTTAATTTTTCTCATTCAATATATATTGAATGTTGAAAGTTTTACTGATTGTTCTTATTTTACTTTTTGTAAGGGGACTCTAATAATTAGAGTTTAAGATGTTATTCGTGTAAGCAGGTACTTGGTTTCCTGCTACACATCCAGATTCCTGTGTAGAGATACTACCAATGGAATAGGTTTTGGTCCATACTGGTACTGTATCAGGAAGTAGTCATGAAAGCAGCTCATAATACTGTGATACAGCACCATCATGTCCTGTCGCTGGTTGTCCTCGACTTGTATTTTTTCTCAGAAGAATGGTGTTGCCATATCTTTTCCTAATTTTTTCTAACCTGATATTCCTGTGAGAAGCATACTGTATTGCCTATGTTAGTACTGTAGGTTTTACTTACCTTTTTTGCTTAATGGAATTGTGGCAGCATTAGTAAATGTGTAGGCTGTAAATATATATAATGAACAAAATATGTTGAAAATTAGTTTTACAGGAAGAAGCAGTTGTGCCTTTGCAACATGGGAAAGAAGGCTATTTGATTTAGAATCATTGGGTGGAAATCTCTAGAGTTAGGGCCAGGGTTTCTGTGCTTGGTTTATAAAAGACATGGTGAGCACTAAAGGGGCCATGACATCATTCCAAGGACAAGTAACATTCCCACACTTTTTTTTTTACATTTAAAAAAATAAAATGACTATGATGGAAGTAATGTATATATCGGTAGACAAACCAGTTAAGAGATTTCACCTTAGGTGTATCTTTTGGTTATTAGCTACCTTTAATCTTCTGTTTTCACATCTTATCTTTTTCCTTATGTAGTTCTTTCTGGGTTTCTTTGGAGGATTTAGTTTTGAATCAAGTTCATATATTTAGGGAGCTTAACATTAATATGGTACTGTGGTATCACAGTTCCATTGTAAAGCTATTTTGATGATTGTTCACATATTAAATCTTTTGAGTTAACTGAGTATCATGCTGATGGCTTGTACCATGTTAAAATGCACTTGTTGCCATAGCAATTAAACAGTTTAATGAAATATAAGCCATATTTCCTCATATTCCTGTAAATTTGGGAGTTGTGAAAGGAGGATTGACTTTAGGCCATTGAAGTTTACAAAATTAAAGAATTGTGAGCTATGTAAACATTTTGATATGAAATCGTTATATTCTTATTTTAAGCCTCATCCCAATATAGCGTTTCCATTTCACTCATGAAGGAACCATGAAAAAGTACTTTGAATATACCTATCTGCAACAGATAGATGGCCATCTGTAAAATTCAGTTTTTATAAATAGAATTATTTCTGGGAAATTTAAATGGATAACAGCTAGGTATAATCACAGAAAAGGAAAGGACTATGGACCAAAACATATTTGAAAATTTGTCTTCTGCATATTAAATGTGAAAGAGATTTAAAACCCAACAGGGTTTTAAAAGGGAGAGTTCCACTTAAATTTTATGTCCATTATTTCAGTGTTAATTTGAAAATATTTTGTTACTGGAATACTGTTCAAATTTACTAGTATTGATACTCTCAAGTATTTACATTTATTAAAAATTTAAGTTCTGGTAGCTCTAAGATCTAGGACAGGTCACCCAACCTAGTTCAGCTGCTTCAGTTTATAAATAGCTGAGAGAATTGAGGCAAAGAGATTCTCTTGGGTCCCTTCCTGCTATGCATTTCTAAGGCGTAAGATTAAATTAAATGGGGAAATATAGCCCTCTAGTGGTCATCATGCTTACACTGTTAACTGGTTCCTCTAGCATATTTTTAAAAATTTAATCTTGTATTTTTTCCCATTCCCATTTAGTCCCCTTAAACCCGCCTCCTCCCAGCAATCACCGTGCTGTTGCCCATGTCCGTGAGTCTTTTTTTCCTTTTTGCCCAGCCCGTCTACCCCCAGCATCCCCCAGCCCCTTGGCTGTCACCCTGCTCTCCATCTATGACTGTCCCTGTTTTCCTTGTTCAGTTTGTTAAGAGTCCACATAAGAGTAAAGTCATATGGTATTTGTCTTTCTCTGGCTTACTTCACTTGGCACAATGTTCTCCAGGTCCATCCATTGCTGTTCCAAAGGATAAAATTTTCTTTTTTATGACTGAGTAGTGTTCCATTGTGCAAATGTTCCATAGTTTTATCCAGTCATCTACTGATGGACACTTGGGCTGCTTCCATATCTTGGGGATTGTAAATAATGCTGGAAGCATCTAGCATTTTTCTGAAGTTACTGATTTTAAGAAATTCATTGTTGAGAATTACCAGATTTTAGTAATATTACATGGCATAAAAATATGGGGAAAAATGGTGTTGGGGATATCTCAGTCTAACAAATGTTCATGTTAGATTGTAACCCACTTATGTGACCTACTTTTTGAGTTATAACAAGGTAGTCCAGAATATTAGAATTGCCTTGTACTGTACAGGATGAATGACTGAATCCAGGTACTTGGCTGATATATGCTGTGATTATTATTATCATATAAGTACTTTTGCTTATTAAAGTACAGGATGAATTAGGTGGATTGTGAAGTAGATCATGCTATATCCATGCTATGAAATATATAGCTGTTAATAAGTTAGGTTTATAAACCTGGAATTTATGATATGGCTTTAGAGGAAAACATTACAGAATGATTTTGTATATTCATATCTCCCCATTTTTGCTCAAAAGGAAGTGGGAGAAACCTCAACCCATTGTATAAACGTATGTTATTATAGGCAAAGAAAATCAGAAAGGAGGTAAACAAACTATTGTTACCTTTAGGAGCATGAGATTTGGAAGAATGCAGGGAGATTACTTCTTCATATGTCTCTATTAAATTGTTATGGAAAAACTTTAAACCGAAAACAGAGACTTTAAATATTAATAGTTTTAGAGGACTAAGTCTGGCTCTTAAATTTCAGAGCTGAGTCCCAGCAGAGAACAGTTAAGTCAGCTCCTGCACTGATTTTCCAAATTTGTTTATTGTTTCAATGGGTTGTTCACACTTGATAATCTCCTTAGATATATAAGGCTAATGCCCCGGCTGGTTAAAATGTGTGGTTTGGTATTTCTATTTTGCTAACAAGCTTTTCCTTTGCTCTGGGAATTAATTCCTTTCCTCTTTAGCCCAATCGCATTTGTTAAGGGAGGGCCCTTATGAAAAGGCTATTCTTTGAGGTCTTGAAGTGGAAATGATTGGTTCTGAAAATTCTTCAGTGGCATTTGTAACATTTTATAATTATTGAAGGCTTATTATGAAGGCCGTCTCAATATCTTCCAAAATGCTATGGAACAATATAGGCAACGATTCAGGCTCTAAAAATGAAGATGGCTCGGTCTTTTCACAGACCGAACATAATATTGTTGCAACTTACTTGATTATGGCAGGTATGAATGTTTAATTACTCCATTAACAGTATTTTTGCTTTTGACTGGGTGAAGAAAAGCAGAGGTTTTCAGCATAAGGCAGTAGAAAAAGCATGGGTTCAGAGAATGTTTCGAGTTCCATATTGGTGGCAAACCTGAACTCACTTATCCTTTCTGAATTGGGGTGCTCAAGTAGTTAAGGGCGATGATACCTGCTCTATTTTCTGGCTGTAAAGATCAAATAAGAGAATGTAGGTGAGAATAAATGAAAGCATTGTTAATGGCGGTTCATGTCATAAGTTACTTTGAATCCTGACACACAATGTGAGAGGAATGAAGTGGGCCTGAGAAACATTTTATAAAATTAGTAATTCTTTTATAATCCATATATTTGGTTACTATGTTGTTAAGTTTTTATTGGGGAAGACTGTACTATGGCAAAATGTATTTTTATGTCATTTACTATTCTCCTACGTAGTTTTTGTAGTTTTGTCCTTGGCAGAGGAATCTAGTTAAGATTGAAGGGTCCTGGAAAGAAGATTAAAGTCATAAAAAGAGAGAGCAGAGTGTATTGGCAGTTATTGAGGACAGAGTTTGAAAATTCAGCTCATTCCTGAGTGCTGTATTGAAAATGTCTGGAGCTTCGGATTTCATCTTTTAGCATCTGCAACAATGAGCAACTTCTTTCATCTTTTTGTCCTTTTATTTTCTTATCTGTAAAATTGGGATAAGAGTAAGCTACTTGTCACGGTTCTTGTGAAGAGTGAAATTTAATGACACATAAATACACTTAAATGACACATACAGTAGGTGTTGACAAATATTTGTTTTTCCTTCCCATGTACACACACTCATTGATACATATATTGGATTAAGATAAAGACTTGTTTGCCAAAAGGAAGGGATGGGGGAAATGACAATAACCCTCTGCTTACCTTCTTTATACGTAGGTTGAATTGTGTATAAGTTTTATGTTGACCAGTCACCGTTTTTCCAACTATGCTCAGTAATGCATTTTAGAAGTAACTTATTTTTGGATTGATTTATACAAATTTTCAAATACAGTCATAAGCAGAGTGAAAAATAAACAAATCATACTGTATCTAGTTTATTTTTTATAATTCTTAGTTTCCCCATAATTCACAAATTAGTATTCTGTGCTAGAAATTGTGGTTCCTCAATTTTTGTAAATTTTAATGACATGCTAACTTGTTCATTTGAATACTTCTGATTTAGTACTGGACAAGTTCTACTTTTGATTTTTACCCCCCTGTGGCAACCTCAGGAGAAAACAATACACTACTTAAAGAGAAAATCATACTACAATTACATAGATATACTTTGTATGCAAACTTTTTTGGCTTAGTTTTTTGTGGATGACCAAGAAAATCTATCATTTTTTAATCTGGTTACAGAAATAGTGTGCAAAGAAAATTCCCTGCTAAGAAAATGTTCTGTACGGTTTTTACCTCTGTAGCATTAGTAACAGTAACATCACTGCTCCGACTCCAGTGACAACTGCTGCCACGACAACCATCTCTACTACTGCTGCCACTACTAATGCCATTATTTGAATAGCTGGTAATACCAAGCACTGTTCTAAATACTTGTACAGAATAACTTGACCTTACACTAATTCAGTAAGTGAGTAAGTTTTACTTCCATTTATACAGATGAAGAGTTTAGGTAACTTGCCCAGCACACACATCTACTAAGTAGATCAGGATTTGAACTCGGGCATTTTGGTTCTCCAGCCCTCACATATAACCACGAGGCTGAGTATTATCAAGGAATACCATGAATATGTGTGTGTTTTTGGTAGGTGAACTGAAGGGAGCATATCTAACCTCTTTATGCTTTTGTTCAAACATTTATTATTCTTAAGTTCCTCTAATTTTCACATTTAACACAGCATTTGAACTTCCCAATCAAATACAAAATTATGAGGAAAAAAGTTCAGTTAAAACATTACATTTGTTACTTTTACTAAGGGTCTATTTAGATTCTTAATTTACTATTTCTCTTAGATTTTAGCTCTTACAGACTTTACCACCTTGAGCAATATCTCTTTCTACAATTAAGCCTGGGAGGCATGAGGGTATGGTGAATTGAGGATCTGAAATTCACTGATTTCAACCAATTCTGGGACACCAATGACATTGAGTTTCAGTACCTGCAAGGCAAAGAGTCAGATCTCAGACAGGAAACTTGACTAGGGTGGTATTACCTGTGAGGCTTCTCAATGTGCTTGAAAGCCAGACCCACTTCCTCTCTGGATAGCCAGGCCTTGTGTGAGTGCTGGAGGAACAGCTCAGATTTGGACATGCTGAGTTTCCAGTACCATTGGAACAGTCATGATCTTACACACGTAGATAGCTCATAAATGTTTAATGACAACTAGTTGAATGAAAAGGGATGTAGAACTGGAGCTTGGCTTGGGGCTGGAAAGTAACAGAAGAACTTGTAGGAAGGTAGTGTATGAGGTCTGTCCAAAAAGTATCCAACCATGTACTATGAAAACTATACTTACTGAAGAAGATAAAAGATACAAGAAGCATTGTACATAGGACAATGATGCCTGAGTCCCCTTCAAAGTAAGCATTTTGGGACCTCACACAGTTCTCCCAGTCGCCATCAACCTGCCCTGTTGTATTTCCCTGAATAATATTTTCCTAAATCTTGTTGGTGGCCCACAATCTCCCTTTCAAAGGTGATTTTAGTTTTGGGAAAAGCCAGGAGTCACAGCGTGCCCAGTCTGGGTTTTAGGGGGGCTGAGTCACCTGGGTGATTTGATGTTTCACCAAAAAACTCTGCACAAGACATGATGCATGAACGGGTGCATTGTCATGATGAAGCTGCCCATCACCAGCTGCCCATAGCTGCAGCCTTCTGAATCATTCGAATAGTTTCTGTGGAGGAATGTTCAAGCTTAATGCAAAATTTGGTGCAGTTTCACTGCTCTACTCAGTCATTTTGAATACGATGACCACGCAGTACACATTCCCACTCAATGGCATCTACCGCCCCCACTGATTCGTCCAGTGAAGTCATCATTGTTCTCACATGCACATCCCATACCACTCTCCTTGGCTGCCAGGTTACCTCAATGTCACACAAACCATTTTTGTTATATTAACAATCATGGGACATTTTCCAGGCAGACCTCGTGTGACAGTGGAGTCTTGAGAAAGGATACTATAAGGAAAGATTCTCAGGCCTCAGAAAGGCAGAGGAAGTTAAGCTGCCAAAAAAAAAAGAGGTAGAATCCTACATATATCCTAAAAATCAGCAGGGCAGGCATGGAAGGCAAGCGAAGAATTTAAAGGACTGTGATTAATAGTAATGATATTACAACCTGCCTTGCACTGGCTGGGTGACTCAACTAGTTGGAGCATCATCCCCTACACCCAAAATTTGCAGGTTCAATCCCTGATCAGGGCACATTCCTAGGTTGTGGGTCTGATCTCTGGGGCATGAATGGGAGGCAACCAATCTATGTTTCTCTCTCTCTGTCTTTCAAGTCAATAAACTTATCCTCAGGTGAAGATTAAAAACAAAACAACCAGTCTTCAGTGCTGGTTTATGCAATTGGCAGATTCTTTAATGTTTTAATTTTATTATTTCTATTTTACCAAAGGGCTGTGAAGACATGAAACTAGTTTTAAGAATAGCTAGAGCTCTTCATATTAATGAATTAAAATGGATTTACTATGTTTTTAAAATTATTTTTTGTTTAATTTTTTAATAGCTAACACTTTACTTATTTCCACTTTTTTCTGTGCAAAAAAATTAACATTGTTAAAACTATACTATATATGCATCATATATGCCTCTTTTTACATTTGATTTTATATCACAAGCATTTCCCTGTCAGACAATGCTATGTAAAATTACCTTTAATCAGTATAAGATTCCATCACATGGCTGTACCACAATTTATTTAACTTCTCCAATCTTGAACATTTATTTCTTTAATATAAATAGTGCTGTGATGAAAGTCTTTGTGAAAAAGAAACTTTGTCTTTTATTTTTAGGATTACTAAGTAATATATATATTTACTGTAAATTATTCAAATATTATAGAAATGTGTGATTTAGCACAGTATTTTTAAAAGAATGTGTTGAGCAATATACTTGGAATATATTTGGAAGCATCTAACATTTTGATGTTTTAGTCTTTATCACAAAAAAAACCAAACATAAAGAAAAGAATGGAAAATAGTATCATCAATTACCACATACTCATCACCTGGATATGTATTTTTTGCTTTTTATTCACTTTAAAAATTTACACAGACTAAAATTCACCCTTTTTTGTGTGTCCCATGTGATTATACAAACACATAGTCATGTTACCACCACCACAAACAGGTGACATTCTATCACCCCCTCACCTCCAAATTTCCTTCTTATTCTGCTTTGTTGTCAACTCTTTCACCACCCCAATCCCTGGCAAGCATTCATCTGTTTCCGGAATGTCATATGAGCGAATTATCAGGCCCAGGACTAGCGTGAGGCATGGGATGGGCCTACAGTGCAAAATATAAGGAGGTAGGCCCTGCGCCCACACCACTCTGACCACTAACCTTGCCTCATCCTGCTCCTCCTACCCTAGCAATCAGATAGTTTGCCACATTTTGAGTGTGATTTCTTCAACGTAGCATAATGCATTAGAGAGTAACACACACTGTTCCATTTAATAATGGTTTATTCCTTTTTATTGCTGAGTATTATTCTTTGTACCTCCTTTTTCAAATGCACTTGTCAGTTGACAGACATTTAGGTTATTTCTACTTGTTGGCTATTATGAATAGATCTTCTGTGAACATTCATGTGCACTATCAAATTTTTGTGTAGATGTATGTTCTCATTTATCTTTTTTTTGTAGTCCTTGGTTATATTTTTTTATTGTCTTTTTTCCATTACCATGTAACCCTCTTCTATCCCCCTCCCCTCACAATCACCACACTGCTGTCCATGTCCATGGGTGCTTTTTCCTTTTTGCTCAATCCCTCCATCCCCTAACCTCCCCTCTTTACCTGCCATCCTGCTCTCTATCTATGAGTCTATGTCTATTTTGCCTGTTAGTTCAGTTTGTTCATTAGATTCCACATATAAGTGAGATCTTACGATATCTGTCTTTCTCTGACTGACTTATTTCACTTAACATACTGTTTTCCAGGTACACCCGTGGTCACAACAGGAAAATTTTCTTCTTTTTTACAGCTGACTAGAATTCCACTGTGTAAATGTCCCATAGTTGTTTAATCCACTCTTCAACTGATGGACACTTGGGCTGCTTCCGTATCTTGACGACTGTAAAAAAGCATAAAGCACCCAGTATCCCCAGGCAGTCTCCCATTCAAGTGCTAACTAGGGCTGACCCTTCTTAGCTTCCAAGATCAGACAAGGCCTGACGCATACAGGGTGATAGGGCCTTACAATCACTTGAGTATAGACCTAGGAGTGGGATTGCTGGTTCATATGGTAAGGGTGTGCTTAACTTTATGGGAAACTGCCAGTGTTCTCCAGAGTGCTGTGCCAATGGGTATTCTTACCAGCAATATATGACAGCTTCAATTACTCTGCATCCTCAGGAGCTCTTGGTATTACCAGCTTTTAAGAAAACCACATAGCAGGTGTGTCCATTACTTAGATTTAACAATCCACTTGAAGTGTTAATATTTTAAATTATCATGCCATCCTGCCTTTAAAAATTTCAGTATGCATCTCTAAAACATATTTCCCTATATAACCACAATATCGTTATTATACCTAACAAAGACAATAATTTTTTAATATAATCTAAAACCCAGTCATATTCAAACTTTCCCAATTGTCACTAAATGTCTTAATGTACTCAGCATGAAAACATAAGCTAAGGTATAACATATTAGAGTATGCTTCATGTAGAAAGGGTAAGCACTGTTTCTTAGAAATTTGTTTATGTGGGGCTTTTTTTTAAGCATATTTTTTTATTTTTCAACTTCAGTTAACATACAATATTATATTAGTTTCAGGTATACAATAGTAATTAGACATTTATATAACTTAGAAAGTGATCACCCTGATAAGTCTAGTACCCATTTGACATCATACATAGCTATTACAATATTATTGACTATATTCCCTATGCTGTACTTTCCATCCCCATGACTATTTTGTAACTACCAATTTGTACTTCTTAATCCCTTGCTCTTTTTCTCTCGTTTCCCCAACTGCCTCTTCCATATGGCAACTATCCAAATGTTCTCTATATCTATGAATTTGTTTCTGTTTTGTTTGTTCATTTTTAAAATTTTTAATTTTTATTTATTTATTTTTAAAGATTTTATTTATTTATTTTTAGAGAGGGGAAAGGTGGGAGAAACATAGGGAGAGAAACATCAAAGTGTGGTTGCTTCTCACACGCCCCCCACTGGGGACCTGACCGGCAAGCCAGGCATATGCCCTGACTGGGAATCGAACTGGCGACCCTTTGCTTCGTAGGCCAGCACTCAATCCACTGAGCCACACCAGTGAGGGCTGTTCATTTTTTTTTTTTTTAGATTCTTCATAATAAGTGAAATCATATGGTATTTGTCTTTTTCTTTCTGACTTATTTCACTTAGCATAATACCCCGTAGGTCCATTCATGTTGTTGCAAATGGTAAGATTTCTTTCTTATTTGGCTGATTCATATTCATATTCCACTGTACATATACAAATGGTAAGATTTCATTCTTTTATGGTTGATTCATATTCATATTCTAGTATACATATATGCATCACTTCTTATTTATCTATTCATCTACTGATGGACACTTATATTGCTTCCATATCTTGGCTATCATAAATAATGCTGCAATGAACATATGTAGACATAAAAGGGGCTTAAATGTTTAATTTTAACACTGCTTTTAAACATTAAAGTATATAATATTTTTGTATATGTTCTCAGGTATGATAAGTATTCTCAGCAACATCATCGTTCTGGGCATCTTCATTAAGTACAAGGAACTTCGGACACCTACAAATGCAATTATCATTAACCTGGCTGTTACTGATATAGGGGTCAGTAGCATTGGCTATCCCATGTCTGCTGCTTCAGATCTGTATGGAAGTTGGAAATTCGGATATGCAGGATGTCAGGTACTAGAGATCTTTGGAATGAAAGCTAAATAAAGTAGATTAAAGAGATATAAATTTAAATGTCTAAAAACATCCCAAGGTTTTCAATTAAATAAGATTATATAATAGATATGGTGCTGTTATTGAACACAGTTTCAGAAGAGACGGGGAAATATGTTCTTTAATAAAAGAAATGAAATCACTAGTCATCTTTATATTTTAAAAAATTTCCCCAACCCAAAGGAAAAAAACAAAAAATTAATATTCAACTAAAGAACATAAGCAAATACTTGCATATTCAAATGAAGACTTGCATATTGCAAATTCAGAAAGAAAAGTCATGTTTTCATTTGAAACCATAAATATTAATGCTATATCATAATACCCAAGTAAGATAGTTAAGCTGCCTACCACATCACTGATTTTTTTATTTTTTGTATGGAACATCCTCCATGAGAATTGCTGTTAAATATATCTATTATTATTTATACTGACAAGAAAATGAATTAATATTAGTTTGCATTAAGACAGTAGGTAAATAAGACTTTTGGCCTGATTTTTTTAACAGTTTACTATATTAACTATAAAATCATGAAGAGTAAAATGAGACTAATAGAGAAAATAAATACCCATGTGTGAACCAATGAGTTTTATCAAATCTTAATGTTTTTCAACAAGTGCTTCAGGTTGATTTTCTCTTTAAAGATATAAATCTTTACAGATACTGTTGAAGGTCATTGCATACCGTTCCAATCTTACTCCCTTTTCTCCCATGAATGTTTTTCTATCTTACTACATATTTATGTATACATAAACTAAATACTGTTACAATGTTTTAAATTTTGTGTAAATAGTATATTGTCTGCATTATGCAACTCTCATTATTCAGTATTTTTGAAGTTTAGCCGTGTTGATACATGTAGTTGTAAGTCACTAATTTTATGAACATACTCCAACATTCTTATTTGTTTTTCTGTTATGGAGCATTTATTACCAATGCTCTTCTGTCATTATAAAAAAAGCCTTCAGTGAATGTTCTTCTACATACCTCCTACAATATGTGAGAGTTTCTTTAGACCCATAGCATAGGGGAGGGTTGGGTTGTAGAAAATGTTCCTCTTCAAACATCAGATGTGGCCAAATTGCTCTCCAAAATGCTTATGCCACTTATAAGAACTTCTATGACTTCACTTTCTCCCATGTACTGGGATTGTCAGACTTAAAAAAATTTTTTAAAAATATTTATTTATTTATTTTTAGAGGGAGGGAGGGAGAAAGAGAAGCATCAAAGTGTGATTGCCACTCAGGTGCCCCATACTGGGGACGTGGCCCACAACCCAGGTGTGTGCCCCAAATGAGAAATCGAACCAGTGATGCTGTGGTTTACAGGCCAGTGCTCAATTCACTGAGCCATGCCAGCTGGGGCAGACTTTCATTTTGATCGGGATATAATAGTGTCTATTTATAATTTTCACATTTTTGAATATGTAATGTGGTATACATTTTTTTTATGTCATAAATATTCAGGTTTCCTCTTGTATGAATTGCCTATTTTTCTGGTTGTCTTTTCCCATTATTAATTTGTTTACCTTCTGAATGCTAATCTTTTGTTGGTTATATGCACTGAACCTAATTTATGGTTTGTTTTTGCACTCTATTGGGCGTTGTATTGAAGTTTTACTTTGTCTTTAAATTTTAAAAAAAGTTTAACTAATGAAGTCTGAAACCACTTTTTATAAATACCTTTATTTAACCAGTTACAATTTGACAATGGAGATGTATTTTAAAATTAGTACAATAGAGAGGGGGGGCGTTAATCGAGGAAAGAAGGGGAAGGGACTAGACAAAGGACATGTATGAATGAATGACCCAAGACTGTGGACGACAGTGTGGGAATCAACTATGGGAGTGGAGGGGGGGAAGCAGGGTGAGATGGGGAGAGGAGGGCAAAGGGGGAAAAACTGGGCCAACTGTAACAGAAAAACAGTAAAAATGATTTAATAAAAAATTAGTATAATAAAAACATTTAATGTATTTAAAATATATAGCAATGGGATAAAAACGTAAATGTCTCTTGGAAGGTGTGTAGAATGGTGGATTCTTTACAATTTTGGTTTTCAGATTTATGCTGGCTTGAACATCTTTTTCGGGCTGGCAAGTATTGGATTACTCACAGTCGTGGCTATGGACCGATACCTGACCACTTGCCGACCTGACGCAGGTGCAGCACTTTTCCTCACCTTTCTCAATGAATCCATTTCTTGCCTAACTAAGTACCACTGGACACACATTCACTTCCAAATGTAAATATAATGGGTTGCGATAGTGGTCAGCTTTATTTCTCCAACGATCTTTGCTCAAAAGTTTAAATGATTTCCTATTACACTTATAATAAAATCCAAATTTCATAAGCACCTCCAAAGCCCTGCTTCCTTTCTAGCTTTGGCTAGGGCCCTTTCACTTTGGGTTCCTGACCACCCCATCTCCTAATTTTGGGTCTTTGTTGAGGCTGTTTCCTCAGGCCTGGGAAGCGCTCCTCTCAGCTTATCCTCTGGGCGATCCCTTTATCCTGGCACATAGGCCTTGAGTGAGCTAAGGTGCTCTATAAACAATCCGCTTGATAACAATTTTAAATAATCAGTTAAAGTGAAGATATGAATTCCGTTATTGGCGAATGATGCTGCTATTTCATGTTTATTAACAGGGAGAAGAATGACCACCAACACTTACATCGGCATGATTCTGGGGGCCTGGCTGAATGGCCTCTTCTGGGCTTTGATGCCTATTGTCGGGTGGGCTAGTTATGGCCCCGATCCTACTGGTGCTACCTGTACCATAAACTGGCGGAAAAATGATATGTAAGAGATGCTTTTACACTTGATAATCAAATGCTTCTAATGTAGACATTTTCTCACCATTTCAAATTTAAGCTCAGATCAAATGTTTCTGTACAGTGTGGCAAAGAGCTTCCTTGGTAGGAGTGATGTGATTCCAGCATTGAATTATGCTTGTTTGCAAGTCAAAGCCATCCAGCTCCCCTTGCCCCACTTACCCTGTCCCTTCATCCCTCTCCTCTGGCAGCAAAGGGGATACAGAGCACCTCAGAGCGAGAATCTGAGAATGACTAGGGGTGTTAGTATTGCTAGACAGCTCGCGGCTTGGGCGAAAACCAAGGCTGGCTCCTTCCTGTGTTTTCAAAATGATGTGGTGATTAAGCACCTTCTGAGAATTATACAGCTAAAGCTCCATCCCTGCAAGGATTTGCTTGCTAGTTAGTGATGCTTTTCTGTATTTACCAGGGAAAAGTGGATAATTTAGTTTGTTAAAGAAAATGAAAGATTACTCAGAAAAACATAGAAAGTTTCTACTTCTAAAACTAAATCCAAAATCTTTTGTGTAAAGCTTTGACAAATACATATTTTAAGTCTTTACAGGCAAGACTATCCCTGTGACAGCATTCAACCTGTGAAAGCCGCCGCAGACAGTATATAAATGAATGTGGGTTCAACAAAACTTTATTTACAAAGATAGATGACAGGCTGGCTTTTGGCCCAAAGTCCATAGTTTGCCAGCCCCTAGTCTAAATGGACTAAAAGTCAAATTTACTTCCTAAGCCATTTAATAACATTATGACTGCCGGATAGGGCCAGTATTATTTCTAATAATTATCCTGTTCCTCCTCCTCGATTTAGTACATTAAACAAGTAGCAATTTAATGATTTCTTTTTCTTACTTTCAGATCTTTTGTTTCTTTCACGATGACAGTTATTGCGATAAATTTTATTGTGCCCTTGACAGTGATGTTTTACTGCTATTACCATGTTGCTCGGTCCATTAAACGTCATTCTACTGGTAACTGCACTAAGTACCTCAACAGAGATTGGTCGGATCAGGTAGATGTAACAAAGGTAAGGTATTAATGTCCTTAAAATATTTCTGTAATCAAGTTTTTACACGTACGTGCTCCCCTGGCCCCTGCAGTCACCTCTCCCCCCGCCCGCTCGTTTCTTACTCTCCGGCTCTTTTGTTTGGTGTTTGCCTTCATATTTCTAAACAATGTGCTAGTCTGCTGTTTTGGAAATTTTCGTTGGCCATTACCTCCTGATTTCTTACTGCGGACGGTGAGAATTTGTTTCTCTTATACCACCAACCCTTTCTAGTCCTCCTCACCAACCCATTTCTCTCCTTGTCTTGTTTGGTTAGATGAAGAGTCAATTTTACATTATTGCAATTACTTAGATTTTATATATTGCAGATTTCTGTCCAGGTCAGTGATTTGTATTTCATTTTAAATAATTTTTAAAAAAATTTTTGATTATAATTGAGAAACAATATTATATTAGTTTCAGGTGTAGAACTCAGTGATTAGACATTTATATAATTTATGAAGTGATCACCCTGATTCATTTCTTTATAAAACTGTTTTCCCATGAAGTTAATGATTTGTTTGTTTGTTTCTTTCTTTCTTTCTCTTCCTCCCTTCTTCTCTCTCTTCCTTTGCCCTCCTCTCCCTGTGGAGCTCTCTTGTTGAAGTTTTGTTTGCTTACTCCTCTGTGTACCTGTCACTAGTTCACCTTTCATCTCTTCACCGGCAGCTTCAGTTTCCTCTCAGTTCTTTCAAGTGCATTGGAGACTCTCCTTTTCTTGGAACTTTGCTTCCTGGCACTCCTGGGCCTCTCGCCCTGCTACACCCTGGCTGTTTTCTAAAACCACAGCCCTGAAAGCTGACATCCTCACCTTTGGCCTCTCTCTTGGGTGGGGTTGCCTGTTTTCTGAGTTGTGTGTCTTCCTTTCTCTTGGTTACTCCCTCTCACTTGGTGGAGCACATCCTCAAGAAGATTCCTGAGAAAGTTAACAGAAGGTAGTTTTAAAGATTTTGCATGCCTGAAAATGTTTTAAAATTCTTCTATTATAATGGACTGATTCTTTGCCTGGTATAGAATTCTAAGTAGACAAACGATTTTCCAAGGACTTTGAAGGCAGGCCCTGTAGTCTCCTGGCTTCTGGTGTTGCTCTGGAGAAGGCCGACAGCATTCTGGTGGCCGGCTCTTTGCTGCAATCTGTGTGTTACCTCTGGGAGCTGGTAGGATCATCTCTGTGTCCCTGGTTTTCTGGACCTTCGTACTGATGTGCCTTGGTGGGGCTCTTCCTTCCCCCATGTGCTGGTCTTTGGTAAATGCCTGTGATGTGGAGACCCAGGGCCTCCCCTCTGGGAGAGTCCTGTATTATTTCTCTGATGATCTCCGACCCTGCTTTGTTTCCTCTGTTCTCTTTTCCTGGAACTCTTTTTATCTGGATATTTAACCTCCCAGATTTATCTTCTAATTTAAAAAAAATTTTCTCTTTTATGTTATCCATCTTTGGGGTTTGTTTGCTTGTTTGTTTTGTTTTCTTTGTTGTTTTTATTTCTATATCCTGATAGATTTCCTTAACATTGTCTGGGTCTGGGATCAAGTGAGGAGAGTGAGGTTCAAGCCTTGGGTACAAAATTTAAGTAGGCACCAAAAAACTCAGTAATCGAAAAAAGCAACTAATGCAGTATTTTTAAAAATCAAGATTAAAGCAAAAACCCATATTGAACACAATATAAATTTTTTTAAAAAGACAGGATCTGATCCTGCACCTCATTTACCTTATCCTTTCTATTGCCTTTTAAAAATTCTGCTCTCATATAAAGGATAAAAACCATTGTTATAGATAAAAGAATTAGTTTATACTCTATACTCCTTTTTAATAGCCTCCTCTTCTTGTTTTATATCTCCTGTAGGTGTTTACATTTTCCTTCTGTTCACCACATATTGTTTGTTGTTTGTTTCTCTTGAGCTTCTGAGCCGTTTTGGTCTCTGCCTGTCAGTGTGCATATTCCCTCAGGGTCTGGTGGTCAGTGACTATCCTTGAGTGTGGAGAGTGATGCACTAAAAAGCTGATCGTAAGCTTCACATGGGCTCTTTTGTTGGGATGTTTCTTTGTGGGGGCTTTCTGACAACCTGCATCTCCCGGTATTTTCTTCTGGGCTGGTCAGTTTCCAAGGGGAGGATCCTTTCACCTGCCTGGGAGGGAGATGCAAGTCCGTCTGCCTGTATGCAATGGCTCAGAGCAGGGAGGGGACAGCATGCAGCATCCCTCTTTCCAGCACAGCGCTCTAGTCTCAGCTAAGCCCAGTGTCCCCCCAGTCCTGAGTTTCCCTGCTTTCCCCGCCTAACACTGACCTTCTGGGCGCTTCTGGGGAAAGGACGGGGGCAGCTACCTGGCTGCATGCAGAGGGAATTCAGGAGTCTAACTGCTTCTTTTTGCAGATTTCAGTGAGTTCTGTTTTAAGATAAGTTCCATGGGCAGCCCCACGTTCGGAGCTAGCTGTCACCTGGAGCTCCTGAGACTTCCTGAGCTCTGTGCAGTGCATTAGTCTGTGTATGCCAGGAGTCCATACTGCAATTGCTAGAAATGAGTTAGGAGCGGGCATGCATCTGCTTTTCATTGAAGCCAGCTTTTGTACTCTTCCTGAGCCCACCAAAAGAGGAGGCATTCTTTACATTTGTGTCACATTGTATCCGTTTCACAGGCTCTTGCTATATAGATGAGCTATTTTTTTGCACATGAGCAAAGACCAATGAGGGGTAAAATTCAGTTTTTCCTTTATGTTGTCACAACATAAATGTATTCACATTCCAATCTAGATCATTTTTATGCTATTTTAGATATGATAGTTATTTAGATATCAGGTTTGGCAAATACTGATTTCTTTTACAGATGTCTGTGATAATGATATTCATGTTTCTGGTGGCATGGTCCCCTTATTCAATCGTGTGCTTATGGGCTTCTTTCGGCGACCCAAAGAGGATTCCCCCCTCAATGGCCATCATTGCTCCACTATTTGCAAAATCTTCTACATTCTACAATCCCTGTATTTACGTGGTTGCTAATAAAAAGTAAGTAAAGTCTAAAGCGCTTCTGAACAAAATAATAGATACAGAAAGAATATTTAAAAAGACCACAGATGATGTTCTAAGACTTCTGGGGAGATAAGTGACAGAAACTCACTTTGAACTAGTTCATAAAAGTTATTTGACTCATGCAACTGGAGAACCTTAAATGCCTAGAGCTCCAGTTCTGTGACAGCCTCTTCTCACATGGAGACAAGATGATCACAGGCAACCCCACACCCAAGTTCTACCAGCTCAGTGGCCCTGAATTCAAGTTTCATCTCCGATGGCTCTCTGGCATTAAAGCTGCTGAAAGGTTGTCGGCGGCTCAACTTAGTTCTCATGGTGACCCCACTCAAAATTCTTGGAATTAGTATTTCAAAGAGGAGAGCAATTCTATCTTAAAACAGATAACAGACAAGGCAAGGCAATGTTGGACTCCCTAAGTGGGGAGCATAGTTGTATATTTACTAGAAAGGAGATGTGCCATTCAAATGCAAGAGAAAAAGTGGATTAGTCTGTGTGCTCCAAGAGTCCATACCACAGTTACTAGAAATGAGTTAGGAGTGGGCATGCATCTGTTTTCATCGAGGCCAGCTTTTGTACTCTTCCTGAGCCCACCAAAACAGGAGGTGTTCTTTACATTTGTGTCACATTGTATCTGTTTCACAAACTCTTGCTATCATAGATGAGTTCTCCTGGGCCTCAGGAGAGGGTAGTCATTTAGGACGATAGAGAGAGAAACCTACCCCCCGCGTTAGGACTCTCAGTAAGGATTTGTTTTCTGCCTCCTCAGTGAAGCTTGGATTATTTCATTTTGTTTCACTACTGAAAGATGGAATGAACCAATCTACTGTGCTTAAATCTTTGCAGACATCAAGTAATTTGATCCTGGAATGTCCATGCTGCTTCTATTAAACCTATGCATTTATGTGCGTGTTTGGGAGAGCAGCTTTAGTTATAGGTCTGTGGAGAAATACAAAAATTTTTAAGACCAAACAGACCACATAAGAAGAGTAAAGAACACATGTTAAATTCAGAATCTGTTGGTAGTTCTTTTGGAATGATCAATCATTCTCAAACTCCCTTCACTTTCAACTGACCTTTGCTCAGAACAGATGCGTGAAATGCATATCCTTCATTCAGATAAATAAATTATTGCAGCTGACATTAGAAGTGTCATTTAAACACATTATTATTGATTTTTATTAAATGTCTTCAATGTTTATAATCAATGACACAAAATTGGTTTTCAACTATACCAGATACTTTCTACATTTATAAAGGTTCTCAACAGGAGATAAAGTTGGCAAAAACCTATCTGGAAATATCAATTGGCGGTAGTGGCGTCTTAGCCATATTTGAAAATGTTTTAAAGTTTTAAGTCATTACAGGATAATGCCAGATTTTCCCTTCTTATTGTAGGTTTCGGAAGGCGATGTTTGCCATGTTCAAATGTCAAACTCATCAAGCTATGCCTGTGATGAGTTTTTTACCAATGGATGTACCTCAAAACTCACTGACTTCTGGAAGAAACTGAAAAAAGAGGAAAGCACAAGTTGTCAAAATGTTTTACTTACTTTTTTTTCAATGTTTTTAATTTTGTTTAAAATATGAACCCATTTAGATCAAATGCAGACACAGATTAAAGGACTGCATTCCTTGAGTGTAGTTTATAGTTCTTCTGTTTGTACATTAGCTACCGTAGGAGATGTTTCTTTATTTCCTTATATGTAAACTTATTGTTCATCTCCTTTGATGAATGCAGACACATGAGATTAAGGCCTCCTCTCTTTCTCTCTGTCATGGCATGCGTTACACTGTATCGATGACCTGGTATCTCGCCTGGGCAGGATATAACTGTAATAACGATATAGTTAACATTCTTCAATAAATAGTTACTGAAATGAGTTGTTGGATGTTCCTGGCTGGGCACTGGACTTTGTCCACTTTGTCTTTGGAGAATGCCAATATGTTGCAATATTGATAACTATTCTAAATCAATAATATTTCATGTGTTTCTATCTTTAAAGCTAAATTTTGTAAAACTGTTATGCATGCTGGTAAAAAATATGCAAAATAAAATTTATAATGTTATAACGTAAATAGTCTGCAGTTATTTTCTAGCGTCTGCTAAGACATTGAATTATTTTTAATATTAACTATAGCTTCAAAGTGTAGTAACAATTAACATCCATAGGAAAAGAATTTAATCTAGACATAGGCAACTGTTGAAATTTCCTTGACATGTGTTTGATTTTCACTTTCCTTAGAATGTGTTACTTTGCTGAAACTATATTCAAAGGCTAGGAAGATTGATCCCCTGCAAGATACATTTCAAGGTTAAGTAACTACAGATCTCCGCTAATCCTGCATAATCTGCTCTTACTAAATGGCTGTTTGCATTGCAGGCACCCCAGTTTTTGAATGCTTAGGATTTGGTTTTTACCTTTTGTTCAAATAACCTCTAAAAGGAGCAATGCATCTCTTAGCATGTCTGGGCATAGTGCTTAGCTTTTTCGGAGAAGTGAGCTGTTCGTGTCCGTCACAGTGTACCTGCGATTATCACGGCAGGAGCGATGGCATGGGATCAAGGTATGCTCCTCCCCTGGCTACTAAGTGTTCTAATGATTCTGAGAAAACGGACTCCACCATCAGCTTTATTTTGAAAGCAAACTGTTGATCAGAAATCAGAGGCGAGAAGGTTTGGTTGACATCATATTTAACTTAATTATATTAATACTGGTTGTCAACTCCACTGTTTTCATCTTGAGCAGCTCAGCTCTTAAAAGCCTCTCAAATCATTTGAGACCCTCAAACATGTTCTGTGTTACAAAAATGTTCATTGCACTTGTATTCACAAAAGGTGCCTTTCAGGAGGTCAAGTTGAAGTGTGTGTGGCCAGCTCGGCCTGATGACAGAAAGCAGGGCCGATCAGCAGGTGCTAGACATGCCCAGGTCATTTGCTTCCTGGGTTTTCCATTTCATTTTGAGGGTTATTCATGGCAACTGGATAGACTTTAGAAAGTAGGAAGGATGATCACAAGAGTGAAATTACAGATGTTCATAATTAGAATTTTTCATTTTAAGATATTGGAATTTACAAAGAAAAGAGGTTTGAAAGATATGGATCAACCTTTTCATTGCAGACACTGTAGGGCCTCACAGAACCTCTGGGTTGCTTTACCATCTACCTGTGAAGTGAGAATAATGACATGCTTATAACATACAGGAGTCTGAGAGAGAGAAGTTAAATGCAAAATGGAGCTCTTGTTAACTAAACATGATAGATCATGATTTTTTTGAGAGAATATTTAATGACAAAATCAGGTTTTTTTTTTCATGACTCAGTTGATGGTTTTGTGTTTAGAGGTTATTTGAACGGTGAGATTCTTAAACAAAATGATTTGTTAGAAAGAGTCACCCAGTTTATGTTCTATAACTTTAAACAAATTAATGGCAATTAAAACATATTATTGACTAGTATGTCTTGTTATTCTGTAAACTTTACTTAACCAACCCTTGATATCTTTTCGAGAGATTCACTAGGCAGTTTAGGGCAATGAGAAGAATTTAACAAATTAAATACCTACTTGGCAAAAGACAGGTAGCAGTTAATGTGTCAGGCCAGGGTACTTTTGAGAAGCCATCACAGAAATGCTTCACCTCCTTGGTGGCCCCATTATTGATAGCTTTTGTGAAAATCATAGTGTGTTACCCTTGGCAAGAGCCCTAGAAATAATCTACTCCCACTCTGTCATTTTACAGATGAAGAAATGAAACCACACGGAGGCTAAATGACTTGTCCCAGGCCAGAGCAGTGCACTGATACAGCCACTGGCTGATAAGGACACTGGGTCTTTCAGCTTCTGATCCAGGCTTTTTTCCGTTACGCTGGAATGCTAACTTAACAAGTAGAAACTGGATCATTCTGGTCTAAAGTAGCACTGGAATTTGTGATAGAGACTAGAGATGAGGAGCAGGAGGTATCCCGAGAAATCAATGCTTCTGTACGATCTTCTCCTAAAGTTACAGACAGGTGATGCAAGCAATGCACTTGCTTCGAACTGCTTTTATCTCTCTTTACGTTACAGGCTGGCTTTTAAAGTTCACCAGCTTAATGTGATGTATTTCACCGGAGGGCTGCTTTGTTGTTAGTGTTTACTGCATGTATAAATGTATTATAATTTAGATCATGCTTTGCAGAACATTTCATTGTTCATTTTCAGCAATCCAGTGGGAATGACTATCCAATGTGAGATAAACTGACCTTTTTCCAAGTTATAAAGGCATCTAAATCTTCTGATTCTTCATACTTTACACTCACATATGGGACAGGCTTGTTTTCCTATGCCTGTTTTACTAAGCAAGATCACAATGTGACTTGCTCAAGGTCACTTATGTTTCTGAGCAGTAAAAAGAATAAACTTGCAGTTTCTGGTTTATTCCTTGGCTGGAAGTCACATTGTTAAAATAGAGCTCACCTTTGAGCATCTAGTGTTGAACACTGGCTCCTTCCTTCCTTAAAAAGGATCTATAACTTCAAAGGATTCTTTTAAAATGAGCCATTTTGTAAAGAGGTTAAGAGTGCACTTTGGAGTTGGATAGATGTGGGTTTGGAAGGTGGCTGTGTAATCCACTGGTTACGTGATCTTGGGCAATTATCTAACGTTGGGTAGACCTCAGTTATTTTAGCTGTAAAAATAAGGTTGATGATAAAAATAGCACGAGCCCATTGAGTGTCTATTATGTGTCAGCGAGGTGTAAAACTTTACATCCATTTCAATGGACCACCCTGCCAGTGCTGTGGGTGAAAATGAAGTTGTGCAATTGGTGAGGATTAGCTTTGCTGCAAAAGAGGTGGCAGAGCTTGAATCTGAGCCAAGATCAGCCTGACTCCAGAGCTGGTGCCTTTGCCTATTACCCAATATTGACTTCCTAAGGCTGTGGTGACAATTAAATAAGGTAATGGGTGTGATGTATGTTGCACAGGGCTGACACATAAAGAACTCCATCACTATTAGGCTGATCCACATGGCATTGCTTATATTTGATCATTTTTAATCTACAAAAATGACCATTTCATATAGGCAACCTAGAAGAAGGTAATGATGACAGATTATTAACGAGTAGATCAGCCAGGCTGAGCAGATGTTTTGTGAAAACCAGTAAGGCATGAAAAAAATTGATGCACGTTTCAAAAAGTATTGTTCTTTACAAATCGGTTTCACAAAGAAGATTTCTTTTCACTGTTCTTGTTGTGACACTAGGTCAGTGCTATGTGATGACCTGGATATGAATGAGGTCCCTATGAACGTCCCCGTGGACACTGTGAAGCTTCGCATAGAGAAGACCGCCATCCACAGCATCCCCGGCGAGGCCTTCTACTACCTGGTGGAGCTCCAGTACCTCTGGTTGACCTACAATTCCATCACCAGCCTTGAGGCCAGCAGCTTTTACAACCTCAGGCAGCTGCATGAGTTGCGCCTGGATGGGAATTCTCTGGGTGCTTTCCCTTGGGCCTCTCTGCTGGACATGCCCCATCTAAGGACCCTGGATTTGCATAACAACAGAATAACCAGCGTGCCAAAAGAGGCAGTCAGGTACCTGAAGAACCTCACCTACTTGGATTTATCAAGCAACAGACTAACCACAATGCCAGCAGAATTCCTGGAGAGCTGGTCCCACGTGCTTACAACATCGCCCAGAAGCCTGGACCTTTCATCAAGAAGAATTATTCTAGGTGAGCTCACAAGCCTCTGCACTTCTTGGGTCCAGATAATTTGCTCAGCATACCTTCAGTTGTCCAGTCTTTTCATATTTATTGAATTTGGTTTCTTACTCTATACATGCACTTTTGATGGAATAGTACTTCATCAGTTGACTCAGGTCAATTTACCCATCTACCCTGTGTAAGATATAATGGTTCTGTGTGTGTGTGTGTGTGTGTGTGTGTGTGTGTGTGTGTGCGCGCGCGCGCTGAAGGAGGGAGGAAAGTTGGCCTCTAAAACTGAGAGACTAATGCTGCCATTAGAGAGCCTGAGGATGAGCGACAAAACCTACCAACCGGCGCTGGTTCTTCTGAGCACACACAAGTACTCCAGCTCTGCCACACTCAATGTTCTGTTCTCGTCTCTTTTCAGCTCTTCGTCAGGTTCTTCAGGAGTGGGAGAGGGGCACTGACATTTTTATGAGGTTCCAGTGGTTTACTTAGGGAGAAAAGCTGCCAAATTTTCTTAATCAAAAAAGAAATGACGAAGACACCAGTTATTTTACTGGTCCCAAATAGGTCTCCTAATGGATTTGGTCTCAGTTTAGCTGTAATTGGTTTTGTATATTTCAATTTTGACTTTATTTAGGTTCTATGGGTATTTGTCTTGGGTTCTTAAAATGTAAACTCCCTCCAGTAAAGTCTCCCTCTTCTTTTTTTTGTGTCTTCTCACAGTGCTTTGCATGGTGATTTGGACATGGTGAATACCCAGGAAATGTGGTTGCCCCATTGAAGTCGGTGCCCCGAGGCACTTTTCAGGGGTATCCTTGGGCAGTGAGGCTTTTCATATTTAAGTATGAGACACAAGCCTGAGGCTCTGATCAATCAGTTTGAGTTCCTAAAACATTGCTCGCCCATTAAAGCTGTGTTGTCAGTTCATAAGTTATGTCCATCAGGGCTGCAGAAGAGATTGCACTTCTATAATTCATTTCACTGGTCAATGAGTGTTTGGCCAGTGAAGTGAATTATAAGCCTTTTGGAGTGAGAAGCAACTAGATGCTACCCACAACAGTGACAGAGGTGGCAGTGTCTTATAAAGAAAGACTTTCCTACTTTGGCTTTTTTGTTATCTTAATTATGTTTGAGGCTTTGAATTTCATCATTAAAATATGATGATGAGAACCAGTTCTAGATTTTCTAGAGCTCAGTGTTTAACCGTAGCAATTAATCTTCCCAGGTGGCCTGGAGAATTTCCTCATGTACTGTTAGAGTGGGATGCATTCTGCTTTTATGTCATTTTTAGTGCCCTGTGTTTAGTATTCTTAGCAGATAGAGCTTCTATTTGTAATAATAATTGTAATGGCTAATATTGATGGAGTGCTTAGCAGGGCCAAGCCTAGCTCTTATACTTTATGGGTTTATCTTCTTCCAGTGTTATGTTAACCCTGTCGTAAGTACCATTTCATCCCCATTTTGTAGATGAGGAAATGAGGCACAAGGCAAGTTCCTGGCCCCAACCGTGGTGGAGCTGGGATGAGTACAGGCTGTTTGGCAGCAGAGCCCATGCTCTTCCTCACTCCTCTGTAATTCGAGGTATGATGTGTAATAATACCAGGCTTACTTTCCTCTCATATGCATTTTTTACTGAGTTCTTTATATCATTTATTTATTAAATAAAAATTTAGGGAGGGGCTTTTCCATTACTCCTCCCTGCTTCTACATGAGTAAAAATACCAACCTAAAAATTGTCCTTTAATATATCCATAAAACCTAAAGCAGTGTCCTGCAAGTAAACACTTAAATTAACTATGAAACTAGATTAGGCCTTTGATTTACAATACAGGTGTTTCCATGGCCTGTTTCTCAAGAACAAGCAAATATTTACACAGGCAGACTCCATGAGGCCTAACACTGTTTATTTTGGAGAAAAAAGCCTGCAGTAAAAGGGGTCATAAAATGCCTCGTAGATGCTTTTTCCTGGTACCTAAATTGTTCAGTTTTAAATATGGGCTCTTCTATTCAGAATGGAGTTTGCCTGAAGGGTCACAGTGGCCTGAGTACCACTACAGGATTTCCAAAAATAGCATTAACTTCATTCAACAAACACTGCTCAAGCCCTGTGGGTATGCCTGCCCTTTGCTAGGCATGGAGGAGACAAGTCCCACAGAGCTTCGGCTAACTCGCGGCCAGGCGTCCTTCTGAGGACTGCCTGGGGTGTCTCAGCCTCCGGGAGAAACGCGCGAGGTCGGTCTGTAATCCTCACCTCTTTTTACAGCTTAGAAAGAGGCCGAGTCAGGCTTCTGATTTATAATCCATCTTCAGGGATATCACTCTTTTATTCTTTTTTTTTAACTTTATTGATTGGAGAGAGAGAGAAAGATCCATTTGCTGTTCCACTTATTTATGCATTCATTGGTTGTTTCTTACATGTGCACATTGTACGCATTGAGCTCCCTGACCAGGGCTTCATTCTTTTATTCTTTAAACTTTTGTTTGTTTGTTTTGCTTTGTATTGAATTTATTGGGGTGACATTTGTTAATACAATTATGTGAGTTTCAGGTGGACAATTCTATAATATATCATCTATACGAGGTCTGTCCAAAAAATATCCAGCCATGTAAAATGAAAAATAGAGACATTTATTGAAGATGCAAGATACAAGAAACATTGTACACAGGACAATGGCACCTCAATCCCCTTCAGAGTAAGCACGATGGGACCTCACACAGTTCTCCCAATCGTCATCAACTGCCCTGTTATATTTTCCCGAATCTCATCAATGGTCTAAAATCTCTTCCCTTTCAAAGGTGATTTTAGTTTTGGGAAAAGCCAGAAGTTGCAGGGCACCAAATCTGGGCTGTATTGGGGCTGAGTCACCTGGGTGATTTGCTCTTTCGCCAAAACACTCTGCATGAGACGTGATGCATGAGCAGGTGCTTTGCCCATAGCTACAGCTCCTGAATCATCCCAATAGTTTCCTCAGAGGAATGCTCAAACAACACAAAATTTGATGCAGATTCGTTGCTCTACTCACTCAGTCATTTTGAATGTGACAGCCACACAGTACACATGCTCACTCAGTGGCATCTGCCACCTCTACTGACTAGTACAGTAAAGTCGTCATTGTTCATGCATGTGCATTCCAGTTACTCTCCTTGGCTGCCAGGTTACATGGATGTTGCACAAACTGTTCTCGTTATATTAACAATGGCTGGGCTTTTTCAGTATTCCAAGTCAAGTCTTCTTCCATCACCATTTATCCCCCCATTATCTCTTGCACATCCCCCATCCCTCTTTCCCTCTGATAATCATCATACTCTTGTCTGTGTCTATGAGTTTCTGGGTGTTTTTCTGTAATTCTTTCATCTTTTTTCACCCAATCCCCCAAACCTCCTCCCCTCTGACAGCTGACAGCCTGTTTCCTGTATCTATGAGTCTATTTCTATTTTTTTGTTAAGTTTACTTTATACATTAGATTTCACATGTAAGTGAAATAATGTGGCAATTGTCTTTCTCTGACTGCCTTATTTCACTAAGCATAAGGATCTCCAGGTTCATCATGCAGTTGCAAAGGGTAAGATTTCCTTCTTTTTTACAGCCAAGTAGTAAACTTTTTTTTTTTAATTTTGAGGAATTGAGGTCTAATTTGCATGCAGTGAATCCTGAGTGTATAATTTGGTAAATGATGATAAATGTGTACTCCACAAATTCCTCCTCCCTCACAAAGATATAGATTAATTCATCACCCAGGTAGTTCCCCGTGCCCTCGCTCAGTAAATCTCCTCCCACGTGGGCAACACTATTTTCATTTCTGTTCCCATAGGTTAATTTGCCTGCCCTAGAATTTCATCTAAATGCAGTCATATAAGAGGCGCTCTGGTGCCTGGCTTCTTTCCCTCCGCATTAGACTTTTAAGACCCATCCATGTACTGGTAGGTCTTCATTGCTGAGTCTCATTCTGTTCTGTGAACGTGCCAATTGTTCATTCTTCCTCCTGTTGTTGGACACAGGGCGGTTCCCAGTTTTTAGCTCTTATGAATTAAGCTGCTATTTACATTCTTGTGCAAAGCTTTTTGTAGCATTTATTTTCATTTCTCTAGGACAAATTCTTAGGATTGAAATTACTAGATCATAGAATAACTATATGTAACCTTTAAAGAAACTGCTCATTTAAAAAAAAACAAAAAAAGGAAACTGCTAGCTTTTAAAGAGACTGCACTGTTTTACACTCTCACCAGCACTGCAGATCAGCCTGCTTGCTCCACATCCTCACCAATTCAAGTGTCTTTTCTCTCTCAACCATTTGGGGGTGGAGTGGGGGGAGGGGCGGCATCGCACTGTGATTTAATTTGCATTTCTCTGATGACTACACACTGCCCTGGACTTATGATGGTCCAATGTACAGTAATTCAGTTTATGGACTTTCAACTTTACCGTGGTGCAAAAACGATGTAAATTCAGTGGAAACTGTACTTTGAATTTTAAATTTTGACCGTTTCCAAAGCTAGTGACATGCATAGTAATACTCCCTCAGGATGCCGGCAGTGATGGCAACCTCAGCTCCTGGTCAGCCATGGCATCTCGAGGGTCAACAACTGATGCTCTACAGCAGGGGTCCCCAACCTCCAGCCTGGGACCAGTGCAGGTACCGGTACGGGTCTGGGCCTGTTAGGAACCGGACCACACAGCAGGAGGTGAGATTGAATGTAATGTGCTTGAATCATCCCAAAACCATCCCCCCATCATGATCTGTGGAAAAATTGTCTTTCACGAAACCGGTCCCTAGTGCTGAAAAGGTTGGGGACTACCGCCTAGGCTGTGCTGTGTTGCCAAGGTTTTCTGGATATTTTGTTTTATGCTTTTGCATCCCATCATGTTTATGAAGAGCCCCTCTGTGTCTCCTGCTTCTGGGGATAAGAAGAGGAAGGCAATTACTCTTGGGATAATGATAAATGAATAATGGGATAATGGGATAAAGATAATGAAACTTATCATTAACTGGTAGGCTAACATAAGTGTTCTGAGCATGTTTAAGATAGCCTAGGCTAAGCTGTGATGTTTGGTAGGTGGGTTAAGTATAGTAAATGCATTTTTGACTTACAACATTTTATCAGGATGTAACACCTTTGTGAGTTGAGGAACATCTATAATGATCTTGACCATGTTTCATTTGCTGATTGGCCATGCTGTATTCCTTTACAATTTTCTAAGATTGTTTATCTTTTTATTATTGAATGCAAGCCTATTGTCAGTTATATGCACTATGAATATTTTCTTCAAGCCTGTGGATTGTCTATTCATTTCCCTCATGTTGTCTTTGGTAAGAAAGTTTTAAATTTTAATGACATCTGATTTATCAGGTCTTTTTTCCTTTATAGTTAGTGCTTTCTGTGTCCCACGTAATATTTGCCTACCAATGGGTCACAGAGATATTCTACTTTCTTTGTAGTTTTACCTTTTAAGCTTTGTTCTTTGTTTTTATGCTTATGACTATGATGTATCTCAAAACAGTTTTGATTCTAGTGTGAAGTAGGGGTTGAGATTTCTTTTTTTTCCAAGGAAATGCACAGAATTCCAGCACCATTTGCAGAAAGACCTTCTTTTCCCCCTTGAATTGTTAAACACCACCATCTCCACAGAGCCAACTAAGGCGAGGTCTTTGCCTTCGAGAGCTTCAGTTTGCAGAATAACTGTTGTACAGGAATATATTGTGGGCTTTTCGCACACGCAAAAATCAGCCTCTCAATCCAACTACTGTGATGCATGGAAAACATTACCCTTTTAAAACGGGATAAGGCAAAGTTCATCTGGCCCTCAGTAAGAATAGTCATAAAAAATAAATTAATGCAAATTACTGTGATTGTTGTTGGTATGTTGCTTTGAAGGAATGCAGTAGAAGTAACACTTTAACTTCAGGGAGTTCTTGTACCTTTGTCCCCAGAAGAAAAAAACACTAGATGAATGTGTTCAGCACTTAGGTTACTGTTATTCAGGTTTTAAAAGTTGTACCTTTGACCTTAGATGTTTCAAAGCTGGAATAAATGCACATTTTATTTTTGAGGGATTTAAAAATATTTTCCTGTTTTATACAACTTTTAAATATAACAAGTTGGATTAATTTTTAAGGAACTTTGTTTCATTGTTAACATATTTTTATAACAGTTTCAAAGCCTGAATGAAACTGTTAATGTTATATTATAACCCTTGGACCTTTCCCTGTAAAGACATTTGAGTTCCAGACACCACTGCTTTGACTTTTGTTATTTGTAGATAACAGCCCTTATAACTGCCACCTGTGGCTGTAGATGTTTTCAGGTGATGAAGAAATGAGTTATGGTAGAAGGAGTATTAGATTAGGAGGCTACAACACACAGGATTTAGGACTACTCACAAAGTCAAGACAGTAATCTCTTTGTGCTTTAATGCCCTTTGGCGTGACGTTGGAAAAATCATACTAGCTCCCTGATGTCAGCATAAGACATGTACATGGTGGTAGGGAATGGCAGCTTTAAGATCAGGATAGTGAGGTTCAAATCCTGACAGCGTGCACTTGTGTGACCTTGGGCAGATCCCTTACCTTCCTGAGCCTTGGTTTTCTCCTTTTTAAAGTGAGGATGATACTAATATTATCCACCTGATGCTGTTGTCAGGCAAATCTGTGGAAAATCTGAGGTGGACAAACCCTTTGGCATCGTCAGCACTGTTGGGAGACTGTTTTCCACGGTCTCCCACAGCTGCATGTCTTCTGAACAGAGGCAGGTGCTGACTGCCTTTGGTTCTGAACTATCTTTTCAGGGATGTTTGCGGATAGAGCTGCTCTGGGAGGCAGAGGTATGTCTCCCTTCAGAGGAAAGGGTAGGCATGCTTACTGCTCCGGGTAATAAAGATAATGTCTCTCTCCAGAGTGGTAGCAAACTCTCCTACCTCTCTGACCAGGAGTCTTGTGCTTTCTGCCAATGTCTATAAAATTAGCAAAGTGGGATGAGCTGGTCACCCTAGAGTCAGGTAAAACTCAGACCTTTTACAATTCTTGACAAGTACAGTGTTTGCAACATGGGAGGCAATAAATGTCAACTTGTATTGTTACTACTTGACAAAGAAAAAATCTGGAATAACAAGTGCTTTGAAAGTATGAAGCCTTCTACCAGTATTAATTATTACAAAATGAATTTGATGTTTGTTGGCAGATTGAAGAGCATTCAAATCAATGTTAGGGAATGGGTTAGGGATTTCATGTAAAAGGAAGAAGTCTAAGGTAATTCACCATGAAAGAAAAGGAATTTCTAAGACAGAAGATTAAAAACAAAACAAAACAAAACAAAAAAACAGTAAACTTTTACCAAACTGGCTGAAAACTATGAACCAGTCATGAAGTGCTGTTATAATAAAAATAGGTCTAAATAGAAATGTAGAATTTAAGATAAACAATTAAATAGTCTTAGAATTTTTTTTTAAATTGAAATTCTGTCTTTTCTCCTTAGGAATCATTGTATAACCTACTCTATTAGTAAAAAGCCACAACCACAGATCTTTCTGAGGTAAATCCTTTCAACCTTGGGTTTTATGGGAAGCTGCTATGGGATATTGCCCTAAGTCCCTTAGAGAGACTTGTCTGACCAAAGGCTCTGAAATACTGTCTTAGATCCTTCTGAGATCTTAGCAAACCCTTTTATAGTCCCACAACCCTGGATTTGCTTTTCACTCTGAAGCTCTTTCTTAATTTGAGAATTGGAAAGGCCTGAAGTAAAAAAAAAAGTTTTATTACTTTTTTATTTTTCAATTACAGTTCACATTCAATATTATTTTGTATTAGTTTCAGGCGTACAGCATAGTGGTTGGATAATCACATACTTTACAAAGTGTTCCCCCCGATATTTCAAGTACCCACCTGGCCCCATACGTAGTTATTACAATGTTATTGACTATATTCTCTATGCTGTACTTCACATCCCCAGAACTATTTTTGTGATTTTCAATTTACACTGCTCAATCCCTTCATCTTTTTCACCCAGGCCCCTAACCCCCCTCACCTCTGGCAACCAGCAGTCTGATCTCTGTATCTATGAGTCTGTTTCTATTTTGTTTGTTAGTTTATTTTGCTCTTTAAGTTCCACATATAAGTGAAATCATATGGTAATTGTCTTCCTCTGTTTCACTTATTTCACTCAGCATAATATCCTCTAGGTCAATCCATGCTGTCACAAATGTTAAGATTTCATTCTTTTTTATGGCCAAGTAATATGCTATATGCATAAATATATATAATATATATATAAAATGTACATTATATATATTATACATATATAAAATATATTTAATATTTATATTTCATATCTTTCTTGAGCTGTTGTCTGTCCTTTATAATTCAGGGGTCCCCAAACTCCAGTACCAGTCCGGGCCAGTTAGGAACCAGGCCACACCGCAGGGGGTGAGCTTGAATGTAATGCACTTGAACCATCCTGAAACCATCCCCAACCCTGGTCTGTGGAAAAATTGTCTTCCATGAAACCAGACCTCTGCTTACATTTTATTACGAGCAGCAAGAGGACACCAGGCAGCAGCTTGGTACACTGTGGCTAGAATATTTATCTCATTGAGCATGTTTTCTACTTTTCCATAGTAACCACAGGTGAGAGTGTTGCTAAACTTTCTGCTGCTCCATAAAAAGGGCCCCTTTCCTCTAGTTTTCAGTTGCATTTTCCTCCCTTACCTTCAAGATCTTACTAGGTCAAAGCATTTCAGCTAATAACCCTGCAAGCTGAGGCAGATCCTGAAGGCACTTGCAACTGGAGGCTGTCAGCCAACTGTATTACTGGCTGCCGATTCTCTTGAAGAGTTGAACAATGCACCTCCATGGCTACCATGCCTGACATCCATGCCAAGCCGTGTTCTGACCTCTGCCAATCTTTCCAGTCTAATCTCCTCACATTGCCTGCATCTCACTCAGTGCTTTTGCTACACAGAACTTACACTACCTCAATATGTTTTCAGATCACACAAAATCATGACATAATGCAGGCTGAGTTAGGTGCCTCTCAGCACCCTATAATACTTATAATAATATAAGTATTTTCATAGCACCCTACAAATATCTCTATCACTGTAGTTATGGCATCCTGAGGTACTTGGATGCAAATGTTGGCTCTGATGCTAATTAGCTATGGGACCTCGGTCAAATTATTTGGTTTCTCTGTCTTAACTTCTTTACCTTTAAAAGGGAAATAGCCCTGGCCAGGTGACGCAGTTGGTTGGAATGTTGTCCCCTACACCAAGCAGTTGTGGGTACAATTCCCTGGCAGGGCACATATCTAGGTTGCAGGTTTGATCCCCTGTTGGGGTACAAACCAGAGGCAACCAATTGATGTTTCTCTCTCACATCGGTTTCTCTCTCTCTCTCTCTTTCTCTCTCTCTCTCTCTGCCTTCCTCTCTCTCTAAAATCAGTAAAGATATCTTCAACTGAGGATTAAAAAAAGTGGGAGAATAATAATATTCTCCTCCTTATGGGATTGTTGGGATGAAATGAAGTAATACGGGTAAGTGCTTAGAGCAAAGCACAGAGTAAGCGCTCACTGACTGTTGGCTGTGATCGTTAACGATAGAAACCGACAGGATTTGTTCATTCAAGTGATGAATTGCAGGGCAAAACTGGTAGAGGTGACTCCGTTTCGTCTCTGAGAGTGCTTCTGCTTTTCAGGAGATAGTGCAGCCGCCTGCTTCTCCAAGAGGCTGTAATGCACACAGAAGCCATCAGAACAAATTTATCAGCCTTTTCCTGCCTCTGGTTTAGGTCTGCAAGACAACCCTTGGTTCTGCGACTGTCACATTTCCAAAATGATCGAAATGTCCAAAGTTGCTGACCCTTCCATAGTACTGCTTGATCCACTGATGGTCTGCAGCGAGCCCGAGAGCCTGGCGGGGGTTTTACTGCAGCGGGCTGTGCTGGATCAGTGTCTGAAGCCGTCGGTGATGGCCTCGGCCACACAAATCACGTCTGCTCTGGGCAGCAACATCCTGCTGCGGTGTGACGCCATGGGCTACCCCACCCCACAGCTCACGTGGACCAGACCTGGCAGCTCACCAGTTAATTACACAGGTATTTTCTTAATACGGGCCTATGTTGAAACAAGTGGTTTTCAAAGATCTGCATTTAACTTCATGAATTTGGGAAATTTGCAATTGGCTGATTAATTCTATTAAAATACGCCAAGGTTATTAGGTGAAAGAGATTCAAAAGGTTCATTTTATTGGTCAATGTTTTCCTCAGTTTATCTGACTGACTATATAGATGAAATCAGAGAATATGATTTTGTTTCTTAGAAAACAACATGATCCAGTGCATGAATGATGGCCTATAAGGCCTTTGTTTTGCTGTGTCTTCTTGGATGCAGCTCACTTTAAATTATATAACCGTTACAATTCCCTTAGAAGGGATTTTCATACCAGTTTCTCATTTTAAATTGATCCTTTAAATAATTACATGCAAACATTATTATGAAGCAAAAAGTATAATTTTTAGAAATGTTAGTTTCATAGACTTTTCAGATCCTACTGTGACCAAGTCAGTGCTTTGGTCTTAGTTTCAATAGTGATATTCTGATGATTAAAGCAATATATTCTTAAAACTCTTTACAATTAAATTAAATTGAAGTTCAAATAATGAAATTTGATATAATAAAAATATCAAGGCCTAGTATTCCTACAAATAGACCATACATGGTTCATACCTTGAGGTAGTGAGTTAAATTTGGGGTGACTAGGGTACTGCTTCATGTATTATTATTCTTCAGAAAACCTCAGAAATCAAGACAGAATGGACATATGTTAGATTTTAGTGTTTAGGAAAGTAAAATTCCAATTTTTCCAAGACCATATATTATTCTGCAAATAAAAGAATCCATGGTTTACTATTTCATATAAACTAAACATAAAATGAAAGATTGAAAATACATATTATGACCCCTCCATGCCAGAAAATGATCTGCTGTGCCCCCTGTAGATAGATAGCATTTTATTACAACGAAGAAGTATTTGGGAAAATATTTAACCAAGGTGATGTGACAGACGTTTTATAGGACCACAGTGTATTAAAATTAGAAAGGATCTTTGAGATTACTTTTGTCTTATCCCCTAGTTTTAAAAGTACAAAAACAGAGGCACTAATTGACTTATCTGAATTACGTGTGACTTACTGGACAAAAGTTTACTAAAATCAAGCCTCCCAAGTCACAGCTTCATGTCTTTTAAGACTACCATTCCACATACAGACCTCATGGCACCTGGCCTGACCTAGACCTTCACGTAGGCAATTTACAGAACCTCGCCTGCCATCAGGGACTTTCAGTGTGCCATTTCTTGGCTTGTGGGAAAGGGATGCACATAGAACCAAGCAGTTGCTTATTTTTCAGCTGGCATGTTGCTTTTTCCTCCCCGCCTTCTCACAGTTATGTATTTTCTTCTTCCAGTAATTCAGGAATCTCCAGGGGAAGGAGTCAGATGGTCCATAATAAGCTTGACAGGCATTTCTTACAAGGATGCTGGGGATTACAAGTGCAAGGCCAAAAATCTGGCTGGGACGTCAGAGGCTGTGGTTACTGTGACAGTGGTTGGTGTTGTCACAACCACTGTGGCATCAGACCCGGCAGAAAGAAGAACTAGAGATCACCCTGGGCGAGGAGTCCAGCCCGGATCTAGATCTACATCCATACCTGGTTCACCGCCATCTCCCTGGCTCTCTTCCTCCTCTTCTTTCTCCCCCTCTTTATCAACTTTTCTTTCTACTTCCACTTCATCTCCTGCTTCCTTCTCCTTGTCTCCTTTCTTTTCCTCCGTCATTTCTTCAACCACAACTCTAAGTACTAGAATTTCAACAAGTACCACTATGGTCAGCCGGCAGTCACTCTTGCTCCATCCAGATGGGAAAAGAAATCTAAAGGTGGAGACAGGTGGAAGTAAGCTTCCCCCAGCTAGTGCAAGTAAAAAAGAAGAGCTGGCATTATTGGATCGAGCAATGCCTGTGGAGACAAATGCTACAATCAAAAATCTCAGGGCAGTCAGTGAGACCAAAGAAAGTGTGACCTTGGTGTGGAACACCGTTAACATCACGCGTAACTCTGAGGTGACCGTGTTGTATTCCAAGCATGGTGAGGAGGACCTGCTGCTGCTGAATGCAGACTCCAGCAAGAACCAAGTAACCATAGAGGGCTTGGAGCCCGGGGGGCAATACATAGCCTGTGTCTGTCCGAAAGGAATGCCTCCCCAGAAGGACCAGTGTATCACTTTTTCTACTGACAGAGTTGAGGAAGATCATTCTCAAGGGCCTTTCCTTATTGTGGTGAGTGGGACTGCCTGTGTTTTTGTCTTGCCATTGATTTTTTTCCTGTTGTACAAAATTTGCAAACTGCAATGTAAATCAGAATCCTTCTGGGAGGAGGATTTGGCAGAAGAGACTTATATCCAATTTGAAACCCTGTCCCCGAGGTCTCAAAGTATAGGGGAACTTTGGACCCGAAGGCATAGAGACGATTCAGAAAAATTGCTGCTTTGTCCTGGGTCAGGCATGGGATCTCAGATGACTTTTAAAAGCGAGGGTTCTAGGCCAGACTATTATTGCTAAGGTTTTACAGCTCAGGCACACACAAGAACCCACAACACTTCTTTCAAAAAATGAAGACTCTGAGGGTATATTTGACTCTTCGTTTAGATAACTTCTAGACAGGCTTTCACGTCCTCCATAAAAGTCACAAATGGAGCAATTTTAATTGCGTTTTAAAAAACTACCATCTGACCTCTGAACTGAACAGATGATCTTGATTTTTGTTTCGTGGAAGATGTACAGAAATAATTTTAGGAGTAGTGCTTGATAAGTTAGAAATGTGTCTTAGGGTAATGTTTTAGTTCTTAAAAATAAACTCATGTGAAAATAGTTGTAAAAAAGTGAAGTCTGAATTTTTAAAAGATAGATTTGGAGGAGTGAAGAAAGATTAGCATAACCAGCTAAGCCTTGATGTTCATTCATGTTCGAAGTGCTTTATGGCAAGGCTAGAACAGAACAACAGGCAAGAGCGATCAGAACAGAATTTTGCACTGCTTAAGGTTAACTCTAACCCAGTGGGAGAAAGAGCTCCAGCTCGTGGTGCCACTATGCATTACTGTATTATATAGTTGTATCCAATATTTCCCTTGTCCCTAGAAATATAGTTATTAGCAAAAAGTAAGCTTTAAAAAAAGACATGATAAATAGTAAGGCTATTTAAAAAAAAACAGTAACTTGCACTCTAATATATTTGCTAATACACTGTGTGGGTCTTTTTCCGTGCTCGTTTTTAAAACCATTTCTTTACTATTTTGATATTTACTCTTATTTTCACACTCCCTCCCTTCTTTTCTCCCCACTCCTTTCTTCTTTTCCCCCCTTCTGCTTTGTCTGAAGACATTCAGGTATCTAAGATCACATCTAAGCTGTTTATATTTTGCCACATTATATTCTGACTTCTTGGTTAAAGGAAAGAACTTTGAAAGTCTTGTTTAGATCCAATAAAGGATGTGTTAACATTCTGAAAGAGAAGCTTCAGTGGATTCATCACATGACTAGACAGTAAAGGCAAATACCATATGATCTCACTTACATATGGAATCTAATGAACAAAACAAAGTGATGAGCAGAGTAGAAACAGAGGCATGGGCACATGGAACAGGCTGACAGCTGTCAGAGGGGAGGGGGGTTGGGGCACTGATGAAAGAAGGTGAAAGAATTAACCAAAGTGCACACACAGACACACACACACATATAAAACACATAAACACAGACAACAGTGTGGTGATAGCCAGAGGGAAAGGTGGGTGGGGGTAGGTGGAGGTAGGCAAAGGGGGGAAAATGGGGAGAGAAAGAGACTTTGCTTTAGCGATGGGTGCATGATGCAGTGTGCAGATGACATTTTATTAAGCTGTACACTTGAAACCTGAATGCTTTTATGAACCAGTGCCACCTCGATACATTCAATTAAAAAATAAAAATAAAATTTAGGGTTTTTTAAAGTTTTCACCACCTTCACTGAAACTTATATTCCCTTTACATTGAAGGTTTTGGAGTATAGAACAGATTCATGAAGGTGTGTCAGGAGTCCTTAAATATCCTGAGAAGCAGGTTCTAAGCAACAATTATATTTTGTTTAAGAAATAGATTGGCTTTAATGTAACACATTGTGGAAATTATAATACAAGCAGCTGGAAAATGAAAAAAATGTTCACTTCAAATGGCTCTTCATTAAAGAGAAAAAAGAATTTTAGTTTGCCCATAATCTGCATATTCAAAGAAAACCAGCATGAATGAATGACCTGCTTGGAATGCCCAAATTTCTCCTTTTTGTAGAATTTCCTTTCCTTTCCTTTCCTTTCCAACCTGTTTGTCCTTATCGCTTCCATCACTGCTTGCATTGCCTAATCATCTAAGTTTTTAATTCAGTATTCATTGTTAGGATTTGTTAGAAAAATACCTTTTGCAGGCAATTTTTTATTTAGCTTCAAGTTATGCTCAACTCACTTTAAATTAAAGACTGCAAAAACTTGCATTTCTTTAAAGTCATCGTGAAATCTCACTGCCATATTTAGAAAGCTCCTATAGAGACTGAAAATATTGGCACATTTTAAGTAATGTGTATGACTGTGGGAGAATGTCATAGATGACTAAGCCCAATGGCACCCTAATTCTACAAAGGCAGGTTGTTTGTTGGGAAAGACAACTTGGACAATCCTGACGAGATAAATTACTGACTGCCCTCATAATTCAAATCGAGTCAGGCTTAACTCAGTTTTCACCAATGAGGACAAGCCAGTTGGTGGTATGGAGGGAGAAATCACCTTTGTCTTCTTTAACTTGCTCTGGCACATGAAGTGAGTTGCAAGCAATTTGTTACTAATAGTGAAAGAAGTAAAATTGTTAATCATCTACTTTCTAAAGAAAACACACATTTGAGTGTAGTCAAGGTTATCCTGATGATATCTTTGCTGTTATGTTAAGAAGTTAGATGGGCTCTGGCTGGTGTGGCACAGTGGATTGAGCTTCAGACTGTGAAGCAAAGGGTCGCCGGTTTGATTCCCCAGTCAGGGCACATGCCTGGGTTGCGGGCCAGCTTCCCAGTGAGGGGTGCTCAAGAGGCAACCACACACTGATGTTTCCCTCTCTTTCTTCCTCCCTTCCTCTCTGTCAAAAAATAAATAAATGAAATCTTAAAAAAAAAAAGAAGTGACATGGAATTCTACATAATCAGCATTTTGTCTATCAATGTCCCCATATCATTGTGGAGAGCAGTCATAACTGACATATAGTCAATATAGGCCACGACTGAATGTGATTTCAGTGTTTTACTTTCAGACAAAATATTCTTGAGGTTTGTAAAACTTGGGGTACACATGAGGGTATGTTACATGGGGACTATCATCAGTGACGTGCTGTGACGTAAAAAAATTCTTGAGAACTCTAAGCTAATAGTTCACGATGGCCTGAAGAGCAAACCCTGGGATTTAGAATCAGGTAAGTATCCTGGACTTTAGGAAACTTTTATAAAAAAGGTCAGAGAAATGAAAGTTCTTGACCTGTGGACTTCAGTCTCAAAAAGGGATTATGACTAACAAAAGGAGATTAAAAAACAACAACAGAACTTCTAGTTGAGTAACTGCAAAATAATGCAAAAGAAATGGGAGGCAGTTCAGGTAAGGTGAATGCCTGTCTAGTGATCTAAAATTTCAAATGTTTGTATAAAAGAAATAAAGAGGGGAGAGTAACTAAGGATGAATGTAAAAATGTAGCAAATCTATTTATAAAAGTATCTTAAAGTAAGGCTCCCATTAAAGTAAGAATAAAAAAGTGATAAGAGTTGATGAAGGAACTCTCTCTTTTTTTTAGCTAAAAAGAACAAGGAAATAATGTCTACTGCTTAGAGATGATAACAGAAAGCATATTAGAGAAGTAGCAGAATCATTCAGCTCCTGGGTTTATTCTTCCTTCTCTTTTCTAGTTTGGTTTTTAAACTGAATATAGAGAAGAAACCATGAAAAGTTGGAATTTTCAGCCCCAAATAGCTGAGAAATTAGTAAACTAACACTAAGATGTTTAAACCGAGGCCAGATGAATTAGGTACCAGGTGGTAACAGAATTTTCAGCCAAAATTGAGCCTGCAAAAATGAATGTTATAGTCATTAGCAGCAAACAAATGACAACTAAGGAGAAGCTTTGATAAACTAACACATTTTTTAAATAAGGTTACTAGGTAGATAGATGAAAAAATTGCTTGAAAATCAAATAGCAACCAGCAATTGTTATTTGTCTTGACTTGGAGTAAAATGAGTTGCCTCCTCTCAGTGTGTCTTGTAATGGTTTTAAATGACATGAGAAAGTTTCTCATAGTATGTCTATACCCTATTTTATTTAGCATTTTTATAAAAGAATGAATGAATGAATATATACTTTCCAACTCTGCAGACGACATGAAAACAGACGAGGGCTCTTATATCAGCATGTTCTGAATGGAAGGGGGAAGTAAACATGTCACCCTGAGAAACCAGAACAACTGTCTTAAGCAGCTGCCAGAAGAGAGACATTTCCCTGAGTTATTTTGTCTTAATTCAAAACCAGGTGAATTTCACTTTATGCCATGATTTTTGAAACTATAAAATAATCCTCTCTCTAACCAATCTCATTTCTTAAGGTAAAATGGACATTTCTGTACCTTTGACCGTCCCGGCACACACTCTCCTAGAGGCGTTCCGCTTATCTTCGCCCAAGTCAGTTACAAAAACCTCAGATAGAATAAAGGACGGACGCCTGCGGCCTCTGTCGGAGACTGTCTCATGCTATAGGAAGCCGACAGTAGACACACTGATATGCTAGGTGAGGAAACCGAATTTTGAAAGTTATCTTAATGAGACGGCATGTTAACAAAATTCAATCTAACAGGGATAACTATAAATTTTGCCTTTTGGTTTACCACAAATATGGGTGTTCAAGTGAAAAAACATCTGTGACTTTAGTTGATTACAATCACTCTATGAACTAAGAGAGTTATGGAATTGCTAAAAATGCTGGCATTAAGTTGCTTTAACGTAAGTAATAGTTATATCAAAGAAGGCGTGAGTCCCTCTATGCTCTGCATTACTAAGCCATTTCTACAGTGGCAGGTTTAATTCTGGATCTCAAATCTGCACAGTTTCCTTAGGAAGGCAGCTAAGGTCAGCTAGCATCTACAAACTTAATTATGCAAGGAAGGGCTACGAATACGGAGCACAGACCCTGGGGAGGCCAGGTTAGCTCTGTGGAGCACTTAACACTAACTGTTGCCCTTGAACACTGTGCTTCGGAGCACGTGCTCGGGTTGTGAAAGTGGAGACTTCTGGGTTCCACAGTTAGAAATTTGGATTCAGGGCCTTCAAAAGTGCATTTTAACACTCCAGGGGAATGATGTAGGTGATGTAAAGACTTTGAGAAACACTGTTCTATGCAATGTATATAAAAGCAATATTGGAATTACAAAGAAGCAGAATGAATCTCCATTTTAAAAAACCAACAACTTTTCTGGTAAAAACCAGAGTTATGAAATAGTGGAGTAAGCCATGTTGTAATAATATTACTCTGCATCTGTGGGTTTGTTTCTGTTTTGTTTGTTTATTTTGGCTTTTAGATTCCACATATAAGGGAAACCATATGGAAACCAAATGGCATCTGTCTTTTCTGACTTATTTCACTTCTTTAAAGTATATTTTATTGATTATGCTATTACAGTTGTCCCATTCTTTCCTTCCCTTTATTCCCCACTGCCCTTCACCCCCCACCTCCCACCAGCATTCCCTGCACCCCTTAGTTCATGTCAATGGGTCTTACATCTAAGTTATTTGGCTTCTCCCTTTCCTATACTATTCTCAACCTCCCCTTGTCTATTTTGTACCTGTCATTTATGCTTCTTATTCCCCGTACCTTTTCCCCCATTCTTCCCTACTCCCTCTCCCCACTGATGATCCTCCATGTGATCCCCATTTCTGTGATCCTGTTCTAGTTGTTTGCTTAGTTTGTTTTTGTTTTTGGGTTCAGTTGTTGATAGTTGTGAGTTTGTTGTCATTTTACTGTTCATAGTTTTGATCTTCTTTTTCTTAGATAAGTCCCTTTAACATTTTCTATAACACAGGCTTGGTGATGATGAACTCTTAACTTTACCTTTTCTGGGAAGCACTTTATCTGCCCTTCCATTCTAAATGATAGCTTTGCTGGATGGAGTAATCTTGGATGTAGGTCCTTGCCTTTCATGACTTTAAATACTTCTTTCCAGCCCCTTCTTGTCTGGAAGTTTTCTTTTGAGAAATCAGCTGATAGTCTGATGGGAACTCCTTTGTAGGCAACTGTCTCCTTTTCTCTTTGTTGCTTTTAAGGCTCTCTCCTTATCTTTAATCTTGGGTAATGTAATTTTAATGTGCCT
>PVJD01007124.1:0-88478 GCA_004026545.1 Mormoops blainvillei | reverse complement strand
TGAGCCCTGTTTACCTGTGTTTCCATCTTGACTGAAAGCACATGTTATTGCGCTTATTTTATGCATTCATTAGTTGATTCTTGTATGTGCCTTGACATGGGATTGAACTCACAATCTTGGCATATTGGGATAACACTCTAACCAACTTAGCTACCTGGCCAGGGCCTCTTCACAGAATTTTGATAACTCTTTTCTTCAAAACATGGAATATATTTCCCTTCTCCTTAAATGTAGGCTATGTTTAGTAACTCAGTCTTAACAAACAATGTGGCAGAAGAGAGAAGGTTTAATGTCCAAGATTAAAACAGAAAAGACATTATGTCTTTCTCCTTCCTTTCTTTCCCAGATCACCTGCCGCTGCCATGTCGTGAGGATGCATAAACCGCCCTGTGGAGAAGAACACTCAGCAAGACCCTTTTACGGTAAGGTACTGAGCAAGGGACTGAAGCCTCAAGCTAACAGCCATGTGGGTTTTTATCTTGGAAGCAAATCTTCCACACTTGTCAAACTCAGATGTCAGCAACCCTGTGCAACCATGGGAGATCCTGGGTTTGAATCACCTCGTTAGGCCCCGCTTGGATTCTTGACTCTCAGAAAATGTGTGAGAAAATAAATGTTTGTTGTTTTAAGTTGAGGTCATTGATTCTGAAGTAATAATTTGCCTTGCAGCAATAGGTAATTAGTATGCCCATACTTCCTTGTGTAACTGGGTTGGACAATGTCTGAGTAGTTCAGCCAGTGTGGAAAGCCATTACAAAACATTTGACAAAATAAGGAGAGATGCAGAGTGATGGCACCTGCTACCTGACATTAAAACTTGCTGAGATATACATCAGAGGTTCTGCCTGCAGTGGCAATTTATTTTTGTAAATCATTCTACAGTTATTGGTATTTGATATATCAGTGTAAATGCTGGGAAATGTGTCATTTTTTAAGTTCAGCTATTGTATCTTGAACATCTACTACATGTTAGCATTCATTGTAGGTGTTGATGCAAAGATACAAAAACAAACATGACTGAGCCTCTGCTTGGAAAGATTATTTAGTTAAGGTATATATATCTAGCCACAGTGTTTCTCATTGGAAATGCAAAATACATATTCTATGGAATGTACAATGGCTCCTTAAGTAGAAAATTTGAGAGATTTAATAAAAAATGGGATCCCTCTCTTTCTTTCTGCATGTGTATGTATGTGTGTGTACAGATATTTGTGTTCAGGAATTATCTACTCTTTAGTCATTGTCTGTTTCCTGGAGATGTGACAGTGGAATGGCTCCAATGTAGAAACAAGAATGATAAAGCAAAATGAGCAAGAGAGTAGAGGTCATACTTCCCCGCTATTCTGCAATTATGTGTCTTCTCTGTCTCAATTGTTCTTGCTGAATAAGGAAGGGTACCATTACTCATAATCCCCACTAATGCTCTGATTCTAGGGCTTTGTGTTTGTTGAAAAGAAAGGTGCAGTCGTTCATCAACCTATGTGTTTCAATGTACCTCTCTTGATTGACTCTTGTGTCCATCCTGCCTCCCTCATCCTTTCTGTTTATATTGACATGTACCATTGCTCCCTATACTTTTCTCCACTCCCAGAAAGAATAAAATGGGGTGGAAAAGTTAACTTTTTTAATGCAGATATGCCTTCCTCAATGACCTTATCCAACAACACACAAGATAGTTGACGTTATTCATAAATTGGATTTCTGTTCTTCAAGTTTCCATTTTTAAAATGATGTCATGTCCCCTATGAGTCAATCAATCACCACTAAAATATTCATTGTGAGTTGCCTTATTTCTAATACAGTGCTGTGATTTTATATCAAACCCTGTCTATGGTTTGTGCAGTTTTGTTCTTTTCCATGAATTGTCAGCACTGCTACTGGTGTCCATCATTTTAATAGATGTGTTCTTGAAAACCATTTCAAATTTACATATTTACCTACACTGTACATATTTTTACACAATTGCCATCATACTAGAAAAAATACTTTGCATTCTTTTTATCTCATGGCTTTATATCATATTTCTCTCATATTCCATGTAGTCTTAACTATGTTTTTATTAGGTGAATAAAATTTGTGTTTCCCATGAAGTAAATGACACCTTTTAATCTAGTGACCCAATTCTCAAGAATAAACAATCAAAGATTAAAATATAATGAGGTATAACTGGGTGCAAAAAAGGAACCATTATATTTATAAGCAGGAAAACAAAAATGACTGTCATATACTTTCTCTATAAGAAAAACTAACAATGTCTCAAGAGAAACCATCAATGCAGATAATTATATGCATGGCAGTTAAGAAAGGGGGAGAACAGAGGCCAGGCTGAAGTTATTGTTCTATTTATCGGGCAGACAGAGAGCAAGGGAGCAGTTAGTGCACAATGGGTAGGAGCCGACAAGTTTGTTAATTATGCCTGAATACCTCACATGCCCGCCTCTGACAAGAAGTGACAAACACTCATTGCTGAGCTATTTTTTTACTGTGGAGAAATTATTTACTTGCTTGACATTGCTCTCCCACAAAGGCGGCCTTCTGTTGTTTCACCTTTGCAATATAACAATTTATTGTGGAATTAAATTCTGTTACTTATTGTGGCTGTGTACCAACTTTAACTGCTATTAATCACGAAAGCAGAAAATACAAAGGAATGATTTCAATGCTGTGTCTTTTAGGGACTGAAAAGAAGCAGGAAATGACATGCACAATTGGAAAGCATAGTAACTAGACAATGATAGGAAGAATTAAATATTTTGAGACCTTTTACATTAAAAAGTTTTTAATAAATTACCCTTTAATTCAGAGCACATGCTTCGGCTTTGTAATATATTATTTTAGTTAACAAAGACACAACTTAATTATGCAGAGCTGGGTTACTTCTACAGCTAGCACTATTGTTGGGAAATTTTTTAAAAATAACAAAAAATAAGCTTTATTTTTAATTCCATTACTACTGAGAAGTAATGATTTTATCTAGACTTCTCACCATATCTCTTGATCACATTGAAAGGGAGAAATGCTTGGCTTGGGAGAGGCCTGGATTCTTCCAGAACTGGAGTCCACCACTTGCTCACTATGAGCTCCATGTACTTCCTGTGGTATTTAAAAAAACTTGTTAATAAATTATTTTAAACACCTCCTAAGGAGAAGAGGAATTTATATCCCCTTCCCTTGAAAACGGTCAAGTTTTGTGATTGCTTTCAGCAGCAGAGAAAACCAATATTGTTTCTTTGTTGTTTGCTTAAATATTTACCGTTGATGGTGTTAGCTGCCATGTAAGCAGTTAGACTGCCCTGTGGTGTTGACATGCTTCAAGGAAGCCCAAATTAGCCCACTTTAAGAGAGACTGCATTGAAAAATGACAGACAGAGACTCAAACATTGCATGAGAAGCCAGTGGTGCCTGCCATCCTCTTCTGTGCTAGTATCCCATAGTTCTAGCTGTGGTCTTCCTCGAGATGCAACTGGTTGAGAGACCCCAAACTGTAACTGTGTAGCTGAGCTCTCTCTGAATTCCTGAATCACAGAATTTAATAGAGAGAATAAACTGACTATTGTTTTAGTAAGCCACTAAGTTTTTGAGGTAATTTGTTATGTAGCAGTAGATAATCAGAACACTCTCTGAATCTCAACATAACAAAGATGCTTCTTCCTATGTGTCAGAAAGGGTGAGAGTTGCAGATATGGGTGTACCATCTGACACAAAGCAGGTACAGGGAAAATTAGAACAATCATACTATCAAAATTTTAAACTAAACAGATGCATGTAAAAGAAAAGAAAACATTCTATTACATCTTCTTATTGTAACAGGGATGAAATTCTCCACAACTGAGTTGTTTAAATGAATCTGATTTGTCTAAGTGAAATTGAATCTGTCTCAAACCATAAATGCCTGGGTAGGGGAAGTAGTTCAGTCTTAGTCAACATGGGCTTTCTCCTTATTTTGGATAATCCTAGAACCACAGAGAAAGTGCATTGTTCTGAATGGAGCTCTCCCTCTTGATCAAGAAAGGGCTTGGACATCACTGCCTTGGTTCCAGATACTATATATCTTCCTTGACCTCTCTGCTTCTGTTTAATGTACCCACTCATAGCAGAAATTTTCAATGCTTACTCACAGTGGAACTTCTGGAATTCCATGGGTCCTCCTTTCCCAGAGTGTTTGCACTGAAGTAGAACCCTTTGTGGAACCCATAATCTTGGTTCCCTTCTTCGCAGTGCAGCTCATGTGTTTTTCAGATACAACACACCAAATATTTACATCATTTCTTGCTTCCAACATACCCTTTGAGGACAGTAAGCTGGGAGGGCTATGGCTAACTCTGTGGCCTGGGCTTGGAACACAGAACAATGAGAGAGCCCCTTTCTGTAGAAACAATCCTACTGTTATACTTTTCTACACAATGTGATTTCACTTAATATATAATAATAATCACATTTTTACACTGATTTTTTAATTGTAACTTATTTCACTCTTACATTATAAAATAATGTTCATATTTAAAACTTTATTGGTATTTATATCTTAACATATAATTATAGAACATGGACAATTCTATAGAAATTTTTAATATACTTTCTTGAAAAAGATAAAAATAAAATATCATTCTGATTCTTCAGTTTTGATCAAATTACTATTTAATAACAGCTATTATTATTCTTCATTTTATGTACAAACATGTATGTTTATATGCCTGGGTATATTTGTCTGTTTGTAAATATGTATATAACACATATGTATGTGTATGTATAGAAATCAGCATGTTCTATGTTACTGCCACTGTCCTAACTAGAACAAATGATCTCAAAAAGTCATAATGTTTCCAGTGAATTTAAGAAAATAGGAAATAATGCTGTTTTATTTATTCATTTTTTATCTTTATTGTATTTTTTCCTTTGCCATTTAGTCTCTTTACACCCTCCATGCTCAGTAATCACCACACTGTTGTCCGTGTCCATGAGTCCTTTTTCCTTTTTGCTCAATCCCTTCACCCCCTAACCTCCCCTGTCACTAACTATATTAATCATTTGTTTAGTTTCTGAGCCAAATTAATTTGGATTTCAATGTTTGTAATACTTATACTACTAAATATCAATTAACTGTGACTTTAAAGGTCTTCCAAAAATTTGATTTACAAATATATTATTAAGAAATAATTACATGTCATTAAAAACTCACAAAGTTCATCATATCCCAACAGCAATACAAAAATTTAAGACCTAGTTATAAGTTGTTGATTGCTAGACATCTTATTCTATTTTCTGTATTGCCTCAAGGGAAAGATATGGAAATAATTATTTACTGTTTTTTTCAGGTTGACATATATTTATGTAGTGTGGTTTCATGCAAAAAGAGACCATAAAATGGACCACTCTTTTCCCATAGTCCTTTTGGAAATGAGGCAGTCATAGAAAATATCATTTCTAGACATAAGGAAAAGGTGTCTTTCTTATTTTATACAAGTTCCATATTATGCACAAAACACTTGCTTAGAGTTACAGAATTTATGGGAATGCTGCCTAAAAATTCTACCCTGACAAGAACCGCCTGGAAAGAATTTTGATTGCTGTTTCCTTCAATGCTGCACACGGCCTATTTTAGTTATACGCAGTGCTGATATTCACCATGGCTATGAATTATTGGCTTCTAGTTAGAATAAAAAGAGAAAAGGAGGAATGGTCATGGCAACAGAAACTCCTTTCGCTAACACATTATATTTGAGTATAATATTGTGTAGTGCCTTTCTTTTCACAATGATAACTTCCTTAGTCCCATAGAAACGTATGAGTTCTGGCATGCTTTGATGTTCTGATTTTTTAAATAATATCTGTGATTTCTTCTTGTTTGTTTCCCTGGATAATGCCCACATTTTTCACTCATATAAATAATGAACCTAAGAGTAACTGTGGCTGCACCATGGAATCATAAAGATGGCGTAGTATAGCTTCTTATTTTATCAGGAAGCAGAAAAATAGTAACTAACCCAAAGGCAAATGGCTAGTTGGTGGCCACACAGTTCAAAGATTTTTCATCATAAAATACTGCCTTTCCCATAATATTGGTAATAAATAGCAGAGCTGTCACATGTTGGGCAGAAGTTTATTTTAAAAAACTTTCTTACACATTTGAAGCATTTGACAGATCTTATACAGGGAACTGAAGGATTAACAAGGGGGGGGATTGGTTACAGTACTAAGATAATAACTAAGATGGAGCAATGGCCATAGGTGGGAAGCAATTTAACTTTCTCAGTTTGTAATCTCTTCAAAAGTCCTGTATTTGGTAGGTTTTAATATCAAGTATGATCTAGCTTGTAAAATAAATAGAGACATTTCCTTTTTGCTCTTTGCAATAAAACATTCAGAATCACAGCCAGTATCTGTTTCTTGATGTTATCTTAATGTTTACTCATAAAATCTTTTGAACTGACTCACTACCCATTCCTTAAGGTTGCTTTAAAAGAGCTTAAGCTATTTTTCTAAGAATATTTGTTCTTTAGAGCTTTTAAAATAAATTTGGAGTTAACTATAGATATATATTTCATCAAAATTTTAAATCTCTTAGCTTGTCTATTAGATCTTCCTTTCATACTTTTCTTAATTTTTCTGTTTTATTCAGAGTTTTTCCCTTATACTCTCATTGGCATTGGAACTAAATTATGTTTTTTAAATTTTTTATTTCATTAGTATTTTTTTGTTGCTAGCTCTTTGCTCTCTTTAAGCTTCTTTGTTTCTACTTCAATATTAATTTCTGCTTTTCTCTTTATGAAATTTTATTTTCTTCCTTACCTGAACTCACTTTGTGTGTAATTTTCTAGCCTGCCTACTTTAATACTTATTGAATTTACATTCTTTATAATAATGTAAACATTGAAAATTATAAATTTCCATTTTGTACAGATTTTTAAAAATTATAACACTTGGTATACACATGTGGTATCATAAATGAATATATATTGATTTAGCTCAATGTTCTCAGTACATGTTTGATGATAGTTTGTTGAATTAAATTGCAGTATGCACAATTTGTATCACTGGGTTATGTTTCATATGATTTTTAAACTTAACTTTTTAATTTTTCATATTTAACTTGAATTGTTCTTAATTTAAGAAATACAAAGGGATTTTCTGAGGCATTTGAACAAGCACAGGACCAAGAAGAGGCTGCTATTTCAGGCAGGAAAATTGTCAACATTTTGATATGTCAAAAATGGAGCTATTTTCTCTACCCACAGGAGCGATCATCATTGTTGGAAGCTGCTGCTCCCGAAGTTACTATATTGAATTTCTAGCCACAGTTTTATTGTTCTGCCTCCCCTTGCCAAGCTGCCAGAGCTTGCCAAACCTGAGTTACCACGTATTTTTCAACCCATAGGATGGGCTCTTGCTGTTTCCAGGCCACATGTGCACTTTTGGGACATTCACTGATTGACTGCAGAACATTGAGCCAAAGCCTTGCTATAGTCTTTGGTCATTGGACTAATGCATGATTTTAGATTGTTTCTGCAGATGATTAACATCCTTCATTTCATTCTTCACATTAGTTGAAAAACCCAGGGCTATATTTTGATCACTTTTACTCATCATCTGCTTTTTCCTTAGATGCATGAGAGATTAGATATACAAATGAACAATGACCAGACAATTGTGAAAACAGTAGTCTACCCCACAACCTGCGGCAGTCAACCCAAGAAACCAACATATTATGTTCCAACCAGTTCAGAAAGCCAATAGTAATGCCTGTAGTAATTGGTCTCAAATGATCAGGATTTACTTAATAACTGACAGCTTTCCCAATTTTTGCACTGCTTCTAACTTAGGACCAACTGGAGAAAGCAAAATCAAATGTGTACTCCTAATATATCACATAGGATGCCACTTCTACTTAGCCCGCTACAGTACACATACCTGCAGCCTCCAATCAGGGCATACCTGAAGCTTGCCCTATTTTTCCTATACAGTTTTCCTGCTGTTCTTCTTTGAGTTTCTGACAAACACAAGTGATACAAGCTGGTTCCCTTTATAGCAAGCTTTGAATAAACAGCCCATGCTTGTTTTTATTTGGGTGGTCTTCATTTATTTCCAGTTAAAAAACCATATTGTAACATATCCTGAAATAAGGAAAAAGTTGAAGATAGTCCTTCTCTGGCAGGGCAAAAAAGAAACTGCTTGAAAAAGTCTTGAAGACCCAGAAATATCCCTTTCATGGGGGTCATCACTGCTGGCAGCAGGCACAAGTTGGTTATCAAAGAAATTATTGGCTTATAGGCTTCACCATCTATCATCTATGAATGACAGTCACCTATGCATCACAATCTCTTTCGGCCTTAAATGCCTCATGTAAATAAAGGAAGATAGAAAATCTATTTTATAAGCTTGTTGATTAAAATACGTAAAGTGATAATATAAAGTAACTACCATGGTGCTCTTAAATGCTCCTTACTTTTCTCTACTTGAAGGTGTCTAATACCTTCATCACAAAAATATTGTGGTGGACTGTCATTCCTTCAGCGACTGTTTTGCCAGCTGAGAATAAAGTACATATATTTAGTTTTTCACTCCTTATTCTTCAATATATTAATTAATTTATTACATAACTCATATGTTTGAATGCCTATTATATACTAGAATCTTTCTTAGACAAGGACTAGAGAAGAGAACAATCATGGTTCCTGCCATCTTACAGTGGAAAATTTATAAATTTACATATGCTATATCACCATTTTTATGTGGCGATGTAGCATATAAAAGGGGAAATTCAAGAAATTATAAGACTTTAGGAAGGAATCCAGTTCAAAATGGAGCACTGAGAACATATGTCCAAGCATGATAAAAGAGATCATATTATGGCTGAAAAATAAGAAACTGTCATTATCTTACAAAGAAGATTAAAAAGAGATTAAATACTGAACAATAACAAAGAGATGGGATGAGCCAAAGAACATACTCAAATGTGCATGACCCGTGGGCACAGACAAGAGTCCAGGGGTTGCTTGAGAGTGGGTGGGGGCTGGGTAAAGGGGGCTAAGGGGGAAAATCGGGACAACTGCAGTAGTGTAAATGGTAAAATAGAATTTAAAAATATATGGGAGTAAATTAATAAAAGTATCAAAGCAAAGAAAGCAAAAGCCCAAAGAGCAGATCATAGTAGCTGTTGGGTACTGTGTACAAGGCAATTTATATGTAGATTTAAGTCAGTCCTTTGTGAGGTATATACAGTTATTTGCAAATGATGATCAGGAATCCCAGAGCAACGCTGTAAGTTACCCGAGGTCACACAGCTCAAATGGAGAAGGTGGGCCAGTACCCTGGGGGTTCGCCTCCGCAGCCTGTGCTTTTAAGTATTGCTCTAATCAATTATCCTCCACAGAAAAGAAAAAAATAATTAGCCAAGATAAAGAGCAGGCATATTTCTCAGGCTTCTCTTTTGGCAATTGATTAGGTCCTCATGTCAAGATCAAACTCTGAACAATTATGTATAGATTTCATTTTCAGATTAGAAGAGGCTCAAGTTTTTTAGCCCTTATTTTATAGGTTTAAGTCTGAAAAATTGAAATAGTAGCAATAATATTTTAACATTCAAAAACATTTTATTACAGTAAATATATAGGTTTGTTATATAAATATAAACATAACATAGGAGTTAATTATAACAACTATTGTTTTAGTGTTATTTAAAATGTAACGGAATATAGAAAAAGTTAATGGTGGCCATTTACTGAAGGGTCAATAAACACTACATCCAAAGTACTTGATGAAAAGAGGAAATAAGTCTCAGCATCAAAGGATTAATTATTCTACTAACACTTTTAGTGAATAACAACAATGTTTCTCTTTCTTTGGTAAATTATGTTGTATTCTATTGAATCACCTTTATGTCCTATACCATGTTAGACATGTAATAATGGCTAAAAAAATTTGAAGGATGAACACATTATAATGTATAGTGATTTAAACTAAAGTAGGTAGAGACTAGAACCAGATTTTTTGGTTTCTATTTTGAATGTCTTATTTTAGTTTCTTAACACAATACAAAATATAGCACTAATTAATAACAAAAAACCACACATTTACCATCACTGAATGAACCATGCTAGTGAATTATTACTGAATCTTGTGCCATTTATTTCATGTTCTTTCACATTTTTGAGACTTGCCAGTAATAATTTTTTAAAAGTTTGAGTAACTTATAAGTTCAAAGACTCAAAGCTTTTATGTCTGCAGGACTGTATAAACACACACCTAAAGTATTTCCCACTTACCCATGTCAGATAGGTTCCAAGCCCCCTAGAGCATAACAGCTTCTCTTGGGCATATGCAAATTGCCAGGAACACTACTTTTACCTTTTCGGGCCATTCTCAAGTCAAGTCAGGGTCACTTTAACACAAGCACTGTGATACTGCGACAGTTGATCTGGTAACCAAGAAGGCTACTAAGTAACTGATGGGCAAGTCTGCAGAGTGGAGACCCTGGAAGAAGGCGGGATTCACTTTCTTGGAAGTCCGGAGTGGGCCATTGTGAGATCTCGCCATGCTACTCAGAATGGCAAGCAATGAAAACTTATAAATATTTTATTTCTGGAATTTCCATATAATATTTTTGGACTGTGTTTGATTGGGGTAATTGAACCAATGGAAAGTGAAACCATGGATAAAAAGGGACTACTGTGTGTGTGTGCATGTACTCAAAATTGCATTCTCTTGACATTTTCGAATGCCATTTTAATATATTCGGTATATTATGCTAGCATAAGAAACCGGTCCTCTACCCCCCACCTCCAGAAATATACTTCACAGAGCCTAAAGAAAACTGTTGGCTGAAAATTCTCAAAATGAGCCAAATACAATTAAAATAACTTGATATTATCAGGGACTATGACAGAATATTTATTTTCTCTAATTATAATGCTCTATTTAAGATTTTTTTAATTATATTTTTCTCTGCAGAAACAATGGGAGTCATACCTCCTAAGAGGAAAACATTCAGACGATTATGGCTCATTAAATTTGTTTTCTTAAACATGGTGAAGACAGTCTAATTCAAACAATAGGATGGAAAAACAGGTGGTATTAATATATTTAAATTCTGAAGGATTACATAAGTGGCTTTAACTTTTTGAAATGTTATCTAAGTAATTAGAGAACATTTCTCTCTGTTTATACCTGGTGTTTTACCTTACACTTATAATATTCTAAAATTATGAATGAGAAGATTTTTTATCCACATGCTTTGACAGATATTATTTTCCCCTGACCCATTAAAAGCAAATCAAGGCATATTATTTTAATGTCAGTTTTCTTTCTCTTTTTTAAAAATTGTTGTTCAATTTAAAGTTGTCTCCATTTCCCACTCACACTCCCCACAACCCATCTCTCCCTCCCACCCTCGATCCTGCCCTCCCTTTGGCTTTGTCCATGTACCCTTTATATATGTTCCTTGATGACCCTTCCCCTTTTCCCCCCATTATCCCCTGACCCCTCTCCTCTGGTTAGTGTCAGTTTCTTTTTTAAATTTCAATGTCTCTAGTTATATTTTGCTTGCTTGTTTGTTTTGTTGATTAGATTCCATTTATAGGTGAGATCATATGGTATTTGTCTTTCACTGCCTGACTTATTTCACTTAGCATAATGCTCTCCAGTTCCATCCATGCTGTCTCGAAGGGTAGGAGCTCTTTCTTTCTTTCTGCTATGTAGTATTCCATTATGTAAATATACCACAGTTTTTTGATCCACTCATTTAAGGATGCACACTTAAGCTGCTTCCATCACTTGGCTATCGTAAATTGTGCTTCTGTGAACATTGGGGCGCATAGGTTCTTCTGAACTGGTGTTTCAGGATTCTTAGGGTATAATCCCAACAGTGGAATTTCCAGGTCAAAAGGCAGTTCCATTGTTAGTTTTTTGAGGAAATGCCAAACTGTTTTCCACAGTGGCTGCACCATTCTGAATTCACACCAACAGTGTAGTAGGGTTCCCTTTTCTCCACAACCTCTCCAACAGTTATTGTTTGTTGATTTAGTTACAATGACCATTCTGACCAGTGTGAAGTGGTATCTCATTGTGATTTTAATTTGCATCTCTCTGATGGCTAGTGATGTTGAGCATCCTTTCATGTGCCTCTGACCCCTCTGTATGTCCGTGTGGAGAAGTGTCTGTTCAGGTTGTTTGCCCATTTTTTAATTCGGTTGTTTGTCTTCCTGGAGTGGAGTCATGTTAATTCTTTATATATTTTGGAGATCAAACGGTTGTCCAAAATATCATTGGCAAATATATTTTCCCTGATGGTTGTTTCCCTTTGTATTTTGCTGATGTTTTCTTTAACCGTGCAGTGGCTTCTTATTTTGATGAAGTCCCATTTGTTTATTCTTTCCTCTATGTCCCTTGCTCTAGGGGACATATTGGTGAAAATATTGCTGCGTGGAATATCTGAGATTTTCATTCCTATGCTCTCCTCTAGGATGTTTATGATTTTGTGACTACTATTTAAGTCTTTTGTCCATTTTGAGATTATTTTTGTGTGTGGTGTAAGTTGGTGGCTGAATTTCATTTTTTTGCATGTAGTTGTCCAGATGTCCCAAGAGCATTTGTTGAAGAGTCTATTTTTACTCTATTTTATGATTGTGCCTCCTTCACTGAATATTAATTGATCATAGAGACTTGTATTTATTTCTGTACTCTATTTTGTTCCACTGATCTATGTGTCTGTTCTTATGCCAGTACCAGACTGTTTTGATTATTGTGGCCATGTAATATAGTTTGATGTCAGGTATTGTGACCCTTCCTACTTTGTTTTTCTATTTCAAAATTGCTGAGGTTATTGAGGGTCATTTATGGTTCCACAAAAATTTTTGAAATGCTTGTTGTATATCTGTGAAATATGTCATTGGTATTTTCATAGAGATTGCATCGAATCTATAAATTGCTTTGGGTAATATGGACATTATCATGATGTTAACCCATCCAATCCATGAACTCAGTATATGCTTCTATTTGTTTGTGTCTTCCTTAATTTCTTTCTTCAGTGTTGTGTAGTGTTCTGAGTACAGGTTTTTTACCTACTTGGTAAGGTTTATTCCTAAGTACTTAATTTTTTTTGTTGCTATAGTGAATGGTTTTTTTCCTGATTTCTGATTCTGATATTTCGCTGTTGGTGTACAAAAATGCCTCTGATTTCAGAATGTTGACGTGGTATCCCGCTGTTTTGCCAACTTCACTTATTAGATGGAGTAGTTTTTTGGTGGAGACTATGGGGTTTTCTATGTAAACTGTCATATCATCAATTTTGTTTATCTTTTCAAAGAACCAGCTCCTGAATTTATTGACCCTTTGAATTGTTCTTTCAGTGTCTGTCATTTAATTGGTTATTTCCTTCCTTCTACTCACTCTGGACTTTTGTTTGTTGTTGTTCCTCCAGTTCTTGTAGATGTAGGCTTAGGTTGTTTATTTGAAATGTTTCTATCTTTTTTCAGGTAGACCTGTATCACTATGCACTTCCCTCTCAAAACTGCCTTTGTTCTGTCCCATTAGTTTTGAACTATTGTGTGTTCATTTTTATTTGTTTCCAGAAACTTTGTGATATTTTCCTTGATCTCAGTATTAACCCATTCATTGCTTAATAGCATGCTATTCAATCTCCATGAATTTAACTGTTTGGTTTTTTTTTTCCTTGAGGTTGGTTTTTACTTTCAGGCTCTTGTAGTCTGACAAAATGCTTAATATGATTTCAATCCTGAATTTGTTGAGTCTTGTTTTGTGTCTTATCATGTGGTCTCTCTTTGAAACTGTTCTATGTGCATTTGAGGAGAATGTGTATTTTTCTTCTTTGGGATGAAAAGTTCTATATATATCAGTTAAGTCCCTTTGATCTAGGGCATTGTCCAATGCCACAATATCCTTGTTGATCTTCTGTTTGGAAGATCTATCCATTTTTGATAGTGGGGTGTTAAAATCCCCTACTATAAGGGTGTTGCTGTCTACATCTTTCTTGAAGTCTGCCAAAGTTTTCCTCGTATGTTTGGGTACTCCTATGTTGTGTGCATATATATTTACAATGTTTATGTCTTCTTCATGGATTCTTCCTTTGAGTATTATGAAGTGTCCTTCAGTGTCCCCTTTTATGGCCTTTGTTTTGAAGTCTATTTTTTCTTATATAAGTATTGCTACACCAACTTTTTCTTCCTGTCTATTTGCTTGGAATATTTTTTTCCAACCCTTCGCTTTCAGTCAGTGTAGGTCTTTTTCTGATGTGGGTCTCTTGTAGGCAGCATATGGGTGGGTCACCTTTTCTTATCCATTCAGCTACCTTATGTCTTTAGATTGGAGCATTTAATCCATTAACATTTAAGGCCATTATTGACAGGTACTTATTCATTTTTCCCCCTCGTACCTGTGTTCCTCTCTCTCTCACTCTTTTTCTTCCTCTTATAGCAGTTCCTTCAGCATATCTTGCAGTGCCGGTTTGGTGGAAGTATATTCTTTCAGCCTTCTTTTGTCTGGGGAACTCCTTATTTCACCTTCCATTTTAATCGAGAGCTTTGCTGGGTAGAGTAGTCTTAGTTGCAGGCCTTTGCTTTTCATTACTTGGAATATATCTTGCCATTCCCTTCTGACTTGTATTGTTTCTGTTGAGAAATCAGCTGCTAGCCTTACTGGAGCTCCCTTGTAAGTTACTTCTTTTTTCTCTCTTACTGCTTTTAAGATTCTCTCTTTGTTTTTAAAACTTGGCATTTTAATTATGATGTGTCTTGGACTAGTCCTCTTTGGGTTCCTCTGCATCAGGACCCTCTGGGCTTCCTGAACTTGTGTGTTTTTTTCCCTTTTTAGGTTCAGGAAGTTTTCTGTCATTATTTTTTGAAACAGGGTTTCTATCCTTTGCTCCTTTTCTTCTCCCTCTGGTATTATGATTCAAAGGTTATTACATTTCATGTTGTCTTACAATTCCCTTAAGTTATCTTCACATTTTTTGAGCCTTTTTTTGTGCAGTTGCTCTATCTAGATATTTCTTTCTACCTTGCCTTCCAGCTCACTAATTTGGTCCTCTGCTTCATCAAACATGCCTATAATTCCTTCTAGTGTGTATTTTATTTCAGGAATTGTGCTCTTCATTTCTTCCTGGTTCTTGTTTATAGTTTCTATTCCCTTTTTCATACTGTTGTAGTTCTCACTTAGTTCCTTGTAGTTGTCTGTGAGTTCCTTGAGCATCCTTATAACCATTCTTTTGAATTCTATATCTGATAGTTTGCTTACCTCAGTTTCATTTAGCTCTTTTAGCGAGGAGTCTTCTATTCCTTTCAATTGCTGAATCTTTCTTTGTCTCCCCATTTTAGGTGACTCTTTTTGTTTGTTTCTGCCTTTCAGGATGCTCTGCTTAGCCAGCTCTCTTCGTAGGGTGAAATTCTATGGTAGGAGTTCTGTGGGGCTCAGTGGTGTGGTCTCTTTGATCTCCTCATTTGGATGCTCTACGGTTACCCTTTCTTCTGTTTGTGAGGGCTCTCTGGTTGTACTTGGGCTTTTCCTGTTTGTGGTTCCTTTGTTGGTGGGTTGTCTCCTCCAGCAGGTTTACAGGTATTCACAGCTCCCACCTTATCTTGTATGTGATGAAGGTCAGGACAAAGGCAAAATAGATTAGGACAGTGAGAGAGTATTCTATGGGATTTAAAGTACCAAAAAGTAGAGAACAGACTGGAGAGCCTTTGGAGAAGTACAGCAATAACTGTGATAATTCACTCAACCAGCCACTTTTTATAAAAGGTGAAAGAGAAGTAAGACACTTATTGGAGGGGGAAAAAGAACATGAGCTGAGTCCAGAAAGAAGACCACTTATGTGAGGTTAGATGGTAAGATATAGTGAGAGTAAGGGATTGAAACTGGTGTAGTGTGAGAGAGAATAGTTAATCACAACAGTAAAAAAGCTTGGCAAGGTAGCAAAATGGTTCCAGATCAGGGAAGGGCGATAGGTGGGGCAACAATAATATGACAAGAAATATATAATCTGAATTAAAAAGTAAAAGACCCAGAGTAGTGTGTTATTGGAATATGAATGCAGTAACAGAAGAAAAATAAAATGCAATATGAATGGGAGAACAAAGAAAATCTGTCAAACAATGAAATCAAACAAACGAAACAAAGAAACCTAAATGGAAGGAAGAGAAATAAAAATAATAAAATATAAAAATAAAGTGCAAGTTCTGAAGGATAGCAAAGTGACATTTGCCTCAGTTGTTGGTCTTAGCTTTCTAATCTCTCTCTGGATCTGTCCTTGGTCCTTTCACAGCTCCAAGTCTTATTGTCTTACACTTATAAGAAAAAATAGGGGGAAAAAAGCCCCCTGCTGACTTTAAACCTGCCAAGTTGGTTCTGTTAGTCTTCCTGGATGCTACAGACAAAGGGCTGCTGGTCTGTTTTTGTTTGTTTGTTTGTTTTTGTTTTTGTTCCTGTGGTTCTACAAGGATGGGGTTGGGTCTGAGCTACACTGTTCAGAGGTGCCCAGCCTCCAGCTCAAGCCCTCAGAGTCCTGTGTGGCCCACACTGTCCATAAGCACCGTACTGGCACCTTTAATCCACCTCATAGTGCAACCCTTTAATTAGTCCGTGGGTACACCAAGTGGGAGCAACTCTCACCCCTCCTGCTCACTCTTTGCTGACCTGGGTCCTGTGCATGCAAAGTCCTTTCAGGGCAGTTTAGTTCTCCTATTAAATTAAGTCTGTCTGGGGACAGCTGCCATTCTGAGCCTCTGCTGGTCCCCTTTGATCAAATGGTGGGGCGCACTGATTTGGAGCAAATCACCCCCTCCCCGTCCTTTGCTGACCCGGTCACTGTGTGGGAGAGGTTCTTGCACAGTGGTTGAGAGCCTTTTTTTGAGTGAATTGCTCTTGATTGTGGGCAGCCTTTCCTAATAAACACCTAGCTTTTCACACAACCCAACTCTCTGACAAGTCCCATGACTATCTGGGTCACTGTCAGTTGCGGTCCAACTTTTCTCGCATCTCCCGGTATCACCTGGTTCCCCAACTTCTCTGCTACCGTCCTAGCCAGTGACCACAGTCCCAGCCAGGGAACACTGCCTGCTGTGTGTCTCCCTCAGGGCCTTTATCCCCCCAGCACCTTCGAGTGTCCAGGTCTCTCCTGGCGCAGGACTGGCTTCCCTGCTCTGAGAGGGGAGGGGGCTGTCCAGTTACAGTCACTGACCCGGTTCTCCTCCAGAGTCCCTGCAGAAGCCGCGATCCCTGGCGCAGGGCCTAGGGACCTTGCTGATGGCTTACAAAAATCTACTTACTGCCTGTTTCTAAATACCCTTGCAGCCTTTGGTTTCCAAACTTCATGTAAGCTGGGATTCCGTTGACTGTTCACTCTGGTCTTCAGATGCTCAGCTAGAGTCCCAGCGGGTTGCAGGAGCAAGTGGGATCAGCTCCTATCTACCTTGCTGCCATCTTCTACCTCCTAATGTCAGTTTTCTTTGATCGAAGGAGTAATTGAAAATATTAAACTCACTATTTTATAAGCCTGGACTAAAGTATTTATGCAAGTGACTAACATGATTTTATATACTTAGGATTTGTCACAAAAACTGTCATTCCATGGTCCTTTTACCCCACTACCGACAGGCCATTGCTTACTGAGCTGCCTGAAATATGGAAGATGGTGGTACTCGTATTTAAGCTATGTTCTGTATAACAACATATATACAAAAAATGTACATTTATTAGGACAGACATCCATATAGCTAACATACACACAGAAAAAGCGTTGTTACTCACTCGTTAGTGTTAGTTTTATTTTTAAGGAAATTATCTATATTTTAGTTCTGGGGTCTCCTTGTGGTCTTAGATCATAAGGCTCTAGCTATCATGACATGTCTCACATGGACTTCTGGGTTCTCAACTCAGATTTGGTACATATTGAATTCCACCCACCCATTGCATAGCCTTCAAACATACACAGTCACTGAAGAACTCAGTCTACTTATTTTTTAATGCACTAGTTGACTGAGTCATAATCATCACTGTTAATAATACAAAAATGACTGACTTCATCCCTCCTCCTCTCCACCAAACATTTTATATACAAAGATTGTGACTAGAATCATGCTTTTCATCTTCTTCCTTAATTAAGGAGGTGGCCCCCATTCTTAGCAGAGTCTATGAAAGGAGCCTGGTCCTCCATCTCTGCCATGTAATAATGAGATGTTGTTCCCTCCATTCCTTACCACACAGTGGCCGTGGAGACTGTGCAGTGAGTCCCTAATAACCACTCCTGCCCTACACACACAAGAGCAGAGGCTTCCTCCCCCACCACCTACTTAGTGTTACAGAGATGTGTATGAGTAGAAGCATGTCCTTTGGGTAGTACTCAAGCAGGGTGGACTAGGTTAGCACTAAAAAAGTTTAGTACAAGTAAATTGCAAGTGAATCACAGCGTACAAGAAGTGGCTGGGAAATGCAGTTTGATCCTAAACAGGTTCAGTACATTCCAAAGTAGAAAGTTTAAATAATAACCAAAGTTTTAAAATATAACTCTCAAAACATCTAAAATACAGGCCCAAATTGTCAGACCAAACCCAGAGAAACTCCAGTTGAATGAGAAAAGATAATTAGTAGGCACCATTGCTGAGATAATGCACATGCTGGAATGAGTAGACAAGGATTTTAAAAGAACCATATAATAAAAATAATCTAATAAGCTATTATGAATATCTTTTAAAAATTAAAAAAATTGAAAACCTTGACAAATAGACAATATGAAGAAGTACCAAATTAAATTTAAAGCAGAAAAAATAACAACCCAAATGAAAAATCTCCCAGAGTGGGATCACTAGCTCCATACACAATGAAATACTATGCAGCAGAAAGAAAAAAGGAACTCCTACCCACTGTGACAGTAAGGATGGGACTGAAGAGCATTATGCTCAGTGAAATAAGCTGGGCAGCGAAAGACAAATATCATATGATCTCACCTATAAGTGGACCCTAATCAATAAAAAAAAAAAAATGAGCCAAATAGAACCAGAAACATGGAAATAAAGAACAAACTGACAGTGACCAGAGAGGGGAGAGGGTGATAACAGGGGAAAGAAGAGGAAGGTGCAAGCAAAGGAACATGGATAGAGGACTCATGGGCATGGAAAACGGAGGGGGACTGACTATGGGAATGGGGGGCAGGGTAGTGGAGAGCAATGTGGAAAAAGTGGGACAACTCTCTCTGAACAACAATTAAAAAAGAAGAAAGAAGAATTACCTTGATCTTGAAGATACATCACTAAAAATGTTTTCATTAGAACAAAAGGAAAATAGTTTGAAAAAGTGAAGAGATCCTAGGAACTTTTGGAACATAATGGAGGATCTAACATTTGGGACATTAGAATTTCAGACAAAAAAATTAACCTAGAGGTGAAATGACATTTGAAGAAATAATGGCTGAAAACATCTCAATGTAACAAAAAATTATATAAACATATTAATTTAAAAAGCTGAGCAAAGAGAAACAGATAAATCTTAACAATGTCATGCCTTGGCATACAATCTAACAGCTAAAAACTAACATCAAAGAAAAATTTTGAAAGCTACTGTAGAGAAATTAAGCATTACCTATCAGTAAATTTGAGCAGTTCATGTTCAGCTGGCTTCTCATCAGACACTATGAGGTCCACAGTAAGTGACAATATTTTCATGTGTTGAAAGAAAAGAATTATTAAACCAGATCATTATGTTTAGTAAAATATTTTTCAAAAATGAAGGTGAAATGAAAATATGCTTACATAGAAGAAAACAAAAATAATTTATCACAAGCAAAGCTAAATAATAATGTTCTTTAGATAGAAAGTTTATGATACCATAGTAGAATATGGAACACGAAGAATGGAAACAGAAAAGGTAATTTTATGGGTAAAGATAGACTTTGATTTTCCTCTGTTTTATTTTTTTTTAATTATGCTTGACAGTTAAGCGCTGTCATTCATAAAATTCTGTGATGTGTTTCTCAATGTAAGTATACAACTATTTAAAGGGGCTAATTAAGTGACCTAAATGTTATGATAGTTACATTCCAATTGGAGTAAAACATATTCAAACTTCCAGATTCTTTCAGTTTGTTGCCATCATCTTTGTTTTCTATAGGCTCTTTTTTTTTAAACCACAGTTTCTTTAACTCCCCATTGGTCAATATTTTTAATTGTCTTTAATTGATTTTAAAGTTTAATTTTATGAAAGAATTTCTATAAAGATGCCATTAATCTGAACATTCTTTTTCTTTATAAGTATACTATTTCTATAGAAAGTAAATAAACATTATTTTGGGAATTTAGAATTCTGAAAGAATGAGTTATTTTCATAGGCTGTAAGCAAAAATCCACTTAAAATTTTTCAGTATTGTCTCTAAAACTCCTTAAAGTCATATTTCTTCTACAATAATTCTATGATGAATTAAATTGAATTATTCTAAAATTAATTGAAAATCACAACTTTAGAATTTAGATGGAAAACCTATTCTAATTTCTTAGTCTTAGTCTTTATAATTTGAAGTAAAATGAAAGTGTTGTCAACAAACGCATATGCATATTCATTTGCCCTTAAAAGTTTGCTTACTAGATATTACATATTTTTCTTAGTTAGAAAGTATCAGTGAAGAAATGACAAATTTCTCTGTGAGCTAAGGAAGGCTCTTGTTAGAAACATGGCTCTGGATTGTTCTAGCAGGATAATAATTTCATATCCATGTCAATAAATTGTATGATTCAATAATAACGTGGTTATCACAACAGTGAAAAAAGATACCCAAAGACAATGTGGTTAAAATTAGAGAGTCTCGATGATTATTAAAAAAATCTGTAAATTAGAGAGGTCTCTGTGAGCAAATGTGCTGTTCCTAAAGAAAACGTAGCTACAGTTCATGCCCTACAGAAGCAAACTGACTTTATTTGAAATTAGAAAATAAACAGAAATGTTATGGTGATACAGTTTTAAGTTAAAAAGTCTTTAAAGTTATCAATGGTAAAACTGTGTAAGTATAATAATTTGTCTTTAGTGGCCATGCCCAATCAATTCCTGAATTTGGTTTAATTTGACAGGTGCGAGGATACACACAGGGAAGGCAATTACCAGCCACCAACTGTCTAACTCACTTTCTGGAAAACAGAAACCTTGTGAATTATATAAACCTAATCATAGAGCAGTTTCCTAATAAATCCACAGTGGACAAAGAAAAAAAATAACTGAATCAATAAATACATAAATGAAAATACTGAGAACTTCAATTCAAAGAAGCACAGCTTTAAAACCCTTGAAAGCAGACCACAGTGTACATACTCTTTTCCTACTTTCCTTAGGAGAGCAGACCAATAAAAGAAAAAGGAATGTACATTTCAATTCTTACAAAACAACAACAACAAAAAAAACCTCTGTGATATGAACCAGTTTAGAAATTTCAGTTTAGCTTGTCAATAGGGAATTCAATTACACTCAATTGATTTGTACTTCATTAAATATTCCGCCAATTTAAAAGTAATATATATTCATTGTAGATAATACGTTTGAATTTTATATGTCATTTTTGCCTATTTGGTGTATATAATTGCATTATGTACAGTGATCATTTCCCTAATAATTAAATGTTAATATTTAACATGTTATACATTTTTTCAAAGATGATATTTAATGATCACAGAATAAACTTTAGCCTAAAAATTCCAATTGACCATCTATAATACTTAAAACTGGTATTTCCATAACATTTCTGTGAATATCCTTCATATAAGTGTCACTTAGTTTGTACAAACCATGTCACCACTACTCAGATTAAGAAATAGAACACTAACATTATCACTAAAACCATAGTACCCCTTTCTCTTGTAACTACATCTTTCTTTTTCTAAAAATATTAAATAGGTTTTATGTATTTATTTTTTTAGAGAGGAGGGAAGAGAGGGAGAAAGAGAGAGAGAAAAACATTGATTGGTTCCCTCTAGAATGTGCCCCAACTGGGGACTGAACCTGCAACCCAGTCATGTGCCCTGACTGGGAATCAAACGGGTGACTCTTTGCTTTGCGGGATGATGCCCAATCAACTGAGCCATACCAGTTAGGGCAAAAAGTAATCAAAAGTAACCACTATTGATATTTCTGTCACCATAGAATAACTTTGTCTATTTTTATATTTATTTAAATGGAAGTATTTTGTGTCTAGGGCCTTTGATTCAGTATTATGCTAATGAAATTCAGTCATATTGTTGTTGTCTATAGCAATAAATTTATTCTTGCTAGTTATATAATGTTACATATAGAACATACAACTCCCTATTTGTCCCACCCTCCAGTCCCTGACAACTTCCATTCTACTTTCTGTTTTCATATGTTTTTCTTCATCAGACTGCTCTTATAAATGAATCATGCAGTATTTGTCCTTCAATGACTTATTTCACTGAGCATAATGCCCTCAAGGTTAATTCATGTAGTAGCATATTATAACATTTTATTATTTTTTATGGGTAAATAATATTCCAATGTGCATGTATTCCATACTTTCTTTACCCACTGATGAACATTTAGGTTATTTCCACCTCTTGGTTATTGTGAATAATTAATACTCTCTGGCATATTATTAATTACTACTTATTTTTTCTATTAACTTTTTATTCAATCTTTCATAATATGTCATCATTTTCTCCCCATTTTTTCTTTTTGCTTCCTAGATATTCCTTCCTTTTTACTAAATCTTCTGTACTTTCCTTCTTTTTTTTCTAACCTAAATTCTCTCACAAAGTAATCTCACACCCATGCATGAATTCAATCTTTATTTATTAGATAATTTTCCTTATTTCTATATCTTCATTAGAACAAATACATAATTCCTAGACAGGTACATTTAACATCACCTTAATAGCTGTCTTTGACAGCTATTAGTTCAACATCCTAAAATTTTCCTGTTTTCTATATCCTAAGCTATACCATGTAAGAAGTATTTTCAGCCACAGAACAAATGATTAACTATTTCTAGAGCTACCAAGAGCTCCAGTTCTCTCAAAACTATATTCAGAAACTCTAAATGCCATTACTGATTATCCAGTGTTAATATTGAGCCAAAATTCACAATTCACATGGAGGTAATGAACCCTGGCCTATCACTGCCTTCTCTGGCCTAGAAATAATTCCTAGAGGCAGTCAACTGGAGGTTCTTATATAGTGCGTTTCAGTTTTCTTCCAAGTGTCATCATCATTATAGCTGATTGTATTCCCACTAATACTCTTAGAGAGTGAGTCAAGACTCTAAGCCCAATCTCTTTTTTCTTTTAGAAGTAGTTGTTACCCCAGGAGATACTAAATGGTAGGATGGTAGAGATGGAAACCTGTCTTCTGATTCTGGTCCCATGTATGGGCAGTGGTGAGTATTTTCTTCCCTATATAATAATGGCCTATTTGAGATAGAGGAGCTGAATAGTCTTAGTGCCCCAATCCTCTAAAGGTTGCTGCTTCTTAAAAAGGACTAGACACAAATATAAAGGTAACTTTGCAAAAGGAAATCAGGCAATCTTTTTCTCTGAAGCTTTTAACCTTTTCATACTTTATCGAATAATAGAGGTTCCAGTAGCCACTCAACACACCTTCCCACTGCCATTGAATCTTCTTGTTCTCATTGTCTACAAAGAGTCTATTATGACGAGGAGGCTAGGAAATCCCTTTTACTGGCTGCCCTTCATTATCTCTGATAGATATAGTCCATGAATGCTCCACCGATGAATGAAAGTAAGTCACTCATGACACTAAAGAACAATATATGAGAATGCCGGTAAGTTTGCTATTCACTTCCTAGATTTCCTTCAGCAACTTGGGCTCTACCAGAGCTGCCACGATTGAATATCTCCTGAATAATGCGTCGTATTTGTGAGCATTAAAATTGTACCCTGGATACAATAAAAAAGTACAGTAATATTTTCTGGGAGGAAATGCCAAAGTGATACTAATTTTAATCTAAAATAAAAAGAATATAAAAATTGCAAAAAAGATAATGAGAAAAACAAAAATTGTAGGTGTGATCTTGTCAATTAGATACTTACATTAAAATTCCAGAAGTTGAAGTCCTGGCTGGTGTAACTCAGTGGACTGAGCGTCAGCCTGCAAACCAGAGGGTCACTGGTTCTGTTCCCCAGTCAGGGCACATGCCTGGGTTGCCAGCCAGGTCCCCAGTCGGGCGGGGGGTGGGGGTTGTGTGGCAAACAATCACATATTGATGTTTTTCTCCCTCTCTTTCTTCCTTCCTTTCCCTGTCTAAAAAGGAAATAAATAAAATATTTTTAAAAAGTAAAAAAATAAACCCAGAAGTTGAAATAAAAACCACCGTAATAAACAAAATAATACAATTTAAAAATATACTTAAAATATATATGACATATTTGAGAATATGTGAATGCATTTAACATATATTTGAAATGTTGCAATAGAAATACATAAATCAACAATAATGGAGGTGTCAAACCCTCTCTCAGTTTTCAATAGAACAATAGAGAACAAAACCTTTAAGAATCTAGAACTAAGCAATACCATAATCAAATGGACATTCTTGACATTTAAAGAACACTCTACACAATGAGAGTAGAAGACAGATTACTTTCAAGTTGACGTGGATCATTCATTAAGAAAGATCATCTCTTGTGTCATAAAAGAATCTTAATAAATATAAAGCAATTTAAGTTAAAAATACATTCAATTTAAGTTAAAAATATATCTCTGATCAGATAGATTCTAAAATAACTGAAAAATCTCTAACTCTTGGAAATGAAACAATATCTTTTTAAGTCTTCTGTGGGTAAATAAAAAATTCCAAGGGACATCAGCAAATAATTTGAACTGAACAAAAAATAAAATACAAGCATGAAAATATTTGTGGTATACTTCCTGGGTGGCCAGCATTGACAGAGGAGGAATGTGAAGGCCTGGCCCCACTCATGGAACTCAAGGAAATGCTGAGGGGATTCTCCTGCTCCACAGCTCCTCCTCGGCCTGTGTTGGTTAAGGAGGCTTTCACTGCGGGAGGACTGCAGCTCAATGGCTCCTATGGCCTAATTTTGCTTTTTTCCTTCCCGACCCTTTACTTTCACAAGTGCCAGTCCTAAGAACATTCCATAATAAGCCTCCGGCTTGCTAATTCTTTTCTCAGAGTCTGCTTCCTGGGGAGCCCATCCTGAATAAATTGCCACTAACAGAATAGACTTAGAGCATTTCCAAATCAGCCTCTGGGATTCAATATCAGATCATTAATTCAGAGCACCTATTTAGTAAGAAAGGATACACTGCCTATCCTAAATGTAAGCATTTCTGTTTCTTTGTAGCATGTTTTTATTAGTGGATTTGGTGAAGTTCAATTTCTGATGTAAGTTAAAGATGCAATTATTGGAATTCATTGCTTCAGAAGGTGAATTTTAGGATACTGCAAATTGCCTATGTCTCTCTACCCCTTATACTGGTAAACAAGGAAAACAAGCCATTTTAACTACTGTGTTGTGTTGCTAACAACACAGTGATTAGTGAAAACCGAAAACAGATAATCTTAATGATGGGAGAATGATTTCAATAATATCCACTGACCATTATCATGCAATTTTTCCTTTGAATATTTTCTGTGTCTTTCCTAGTTTAAGTCTTAATCATACAGACAGGAAAACACATGATTAGATTAAATTCAATTTAAATTATGTTTTTGCTTAGATATTAGTGGTTACTGTATTCAACTAAACTGAGAATTGAAGTGTGCATTAGAAATAGGAAGGCTGCTTGGGAGCAAAACACAGGTTATAATTTTTATTTTTGCTATCTGACATTTTTATTGGCTATGCCAACTGAATGGCTTTACAAGTAAAACTTAACAAATAAAAGGGAATGGGGATGTAGGGAGAAATGCTTAAGTGGTCCTGTCAAAAATAAAATGACACAGTATTATAAATATTTTTTATGTTCTGTAAATATGTGGCACTTAATCAAAAGCCATTTACACCTTGAAAGGACCAGAAACATAATAAAATTGAATGAGTCTATTTCAGTTTCACCTGTTTTTTGAGAATGCTTGATGTAGTTTTCTTCAGGTATGAATTTTTAACTTTTAAATTCACATTTACAGATTAGCTTTTAAATGTGTCACAAAAAACTTGTGCCACTATCATACACACAAAGAAGGTTTAATAGTATTTAGATTTCTGTCCTAGTTCATGCGATTTATACTGAAAGTCCCCTGGTAAATCATTTCCCTTTCATAATGTCACAATTAAGTAGAAATTCTCCACACTTTACTGATTGTGGTTAAATTATGTTTCTTAAATATACAAATGACAATTTTAGAAAACTAACACTGTTATTAAAAGGGTCATCAAGACTTCAGGTTTGCGGTCCTATTTGTTAAATTATTTAAAAAGGCTTAATGAAATCTGTCCACTCAAAATCAGAAAGGTAAACTCAGAAAGAAATGGCTAAGACTTTCTTGAGATAAAATGGCCTTATTTGAAGATTGTTATGTTAGATGACAAGGTTGTGAGATTTCTATTTAATTTTGTTTTTGTAATGGGTGAGGTTTCATGATATATGTCATAAATAGTTGTCTGACATGATAACAGCTACCAGAACAATATTATTAGAATAGCTAATGCAGAAAAAAATAGGCTGACAGATTTTAGGCATGGATGACTGAGAAAATGAAAAATATCCCATTTAATAAGCTTACACATGTTATTTTAAGATATAGGCTATTTGTTTATTAGGCCAATGACAGGCCACCATAACACCCTTAGCTCTGTTTTATATTCTAGTAGCCCGTTTATTTTGAAATGCAGGCGTTTGGCTTCTGTAAAGCAAAGAAGTGAGGAAAACAACAAGGCTTCCGGGGCTGGTTTTCTTAATGTGTGGTATCTATAGGACACCTGTATCAATTCTTCTGTATACTTGGCTAAAATTCATATTATTGGATTATACTTCAGACTCCTGAATAAGAAGCTCTGGGGTTGTAGCTTTGAAAAGTGCATTTTCTAGGGCATAACCTGTTTAGAATTACCCACTCTTAATATTATGTGCTAAAAAGCCTGCTGTAAATGACAATGGTTGTAGAGGAGGAGTTATTGGCTCTACTGTAAACTGTGGTTTTTAAATACCAAGCTGTGGACTCCAAATGTACCGGGAGCTGTGCATGGGCTGAGAGTACTGGGAAGGATGTGTGAGTGCCCAAGTACTCATCACTGATGTCACTTGAGAGTACAGGTGATCATGCCCTTCTCAATCTTAACAGATAAAGAACTGCAGCACAAGCAAAAGGATAAATAGATGCTTTTGAATCCTGTTTATAACCATCAGAAATTTCCAATTCATCTGGCTTGCGATTGATGCTCAGTATGTTTTGCACTGAATGAACTGAATTCATTCTAATCTCTGATGGCCACTGACACACTTTACAAGATACTCATCCATGTCTCTGAACTTCATTTTCCTCATCTCTAGAATGATACTGATAATAACTTTCCTCAGGAGTTTTTCTAAGGTGAAATATGATCCTATATGTGAACTCTCTCTGGAAATGAAAACCTCCAAGAATTTTAAGAGTGAAAAATTAGAAATGTGTATGTACATGGCTTCTTTTGTCATAGGTTCAGACATTAATGTTTTACAAATACAAAGCAGTGTCAATTTTCTCACTGACAGTTTTAATCAATAAAGTGGGTAATGTTGATTGATGAAGTATATAATTTTTATAGGAATTAATCTATTTTTTTAAGTCTAGCTTGTGAATACTAAATATTTTAACATTTTTTTAAATGATAAAAGCACACAATCTGTGAAATGATCAGATATCCATGTACATTTTGAATCCTGCTTAGATCTCCTGATTTAACTTTATTTATTTGTATGGTTGATTATTCACTCAAATACCGTCAAATTCTAACCTCTTCATTGAGCTCAGAATTTACAGATATAATTTCCTACTTGAACTCTCACTAGGGTATATTAAATAAATCCCAAACTTATGAAGTAAATATATGTGAATAAAGAATATGAATATGAAAAATATGAATAAATAATAACTAAAATATTTTAATTTCTAGTGTTCCTCTCCCATATACAAATACCTCTTCTCCCCATTCTTTCTATTTGTTGAGTAGTATTCCACAGTATGGATCTACTAGAGGATTTTTTTTTTTCATTTACCAGATGAAAGACATTGAATGTTTTCTAGTTTTTAGCAAGTATGAAAAAAACAGTAAAAATTTGCATAGACATTTTTTGTGGAAACATTAGTTATCCTTTCTTAAAGTAAAGAAGGGAAATAAAAGTGCTAAAACCCTCTCCTGGGGCATTTGGAAGAGTTTATTAATAGCATCTATTGCACCGTCTGAATTTTGATCATGTGCATTTGTTAAAATTTGTTAAAATTTTAATTAAAAAAGTCTTTTTAAGTGGCCAATAACTTATGCAAATACATGGCCTTTGAAGTCTCCAACTTCCTCTCTGATGCTTTAACATTCCTTCTCTTCTTCTCACATACTTTCTGTCAGTTCTCTTTAAATGTTGAAAAGACCCTCATGCCAGTTTTTCACTCTGTTGGGAAACATATTCTCCACACCTGTTCCTTCCTTTGGGCCCGGCTCATTCTTACACACTTTTACATCTTGGCTAAGACATTACTAGCTGTAGGAAACTTCTCTTTCTTGACTGATCAGACCAGGTGAAGGCCTTTTGTCCTATGCTTTCATCGCTGTTGCAGCATTAGCTCTGTGGCTATAATGAGTTATTTAAAACACTTTCCATTATAAGTGGGAAAACTCAACTCAAAAGGAAAAAAAAGACCATGTGTCCCCTTGTGTTCCCTATAGTAGGAAAGTCCAAATGTTGGGCCTGATTCAGGTATGGCCACATTCAGAGACAAGTTTCCAGTTTGACTCCACCTTCTGTTTTGTTGCCTTCATTTTCAAATTTCACGTGACACATTGCAGGAACTCTAGGTTCCCATTTCAATCAAGTTCAATTCTAATGGTAATAGAACATACTTTTCTTCACTCAAAAACAGCAAAAGTCTCATTATGACTCATTAGCTAGAATCAGCTTCACTCACTCACCTGAAAATTAAACAGTGGTATCGGGGAGGCGCAGTGCTGGGAAGACCCATCTGAAAGTAGCACTCAAGACAATTCTAGCGAGAGCTGGGGAACTTGCACGCAAAGTAGCAAAAATGGGCAGAAATTTCATTATTTGATTTGGGCATGGGGATGCATCTATAGCTGCTCTAGTGGACAGTAACAGTAGGCTTACAACCAAAATATTGTTTAGAGAATCCACTCACTAAGTAAGGTAGAAAGTCTTTAGTAATTGTACCAATAAAATGACAAGAAACAAACAAAAAAACACAAAAACTATAAAAACATAAAAGCCTTATATCTTAGCATGTCTTTTTGAAGAATGGATCAGCAATGCTAAACTAGGAAAGGCAGGTTGAAACACTAGAACAAGACTCATAATATACCTTAAGTCTGGAACACTGAGATAAAAACAACTTTTATTGAAAAATAGCAAAATTTACCGTACATAATAACATATTAATTTTAGTTTAACTTATAAATCTTAATGCACTTTAGTCCCTTGAAGGCAACAAATAGCAAACTCAATATTTCCAGAAAAAAATTAAGAAACCCAATAACAGAATTTTGGAGAACACAGTTTTATAGACATATACAACTTAATGCCAGCATGAGAAGGATAAGGAGATTCTTAGAAATGTTTTCTCTCTTCAACCTTTATGTACATTCTTAAATTCAAATTTGGTGACTAAAGTTAATGTTTCACAGAAATTCTATGATAACTATAAAAGAAAACATTAAGCAAATACTCAAAAATACATTCAGTTCTTATAAAGCATGAAGTATTTGTCAGCTGTTAGTATCACCTTTATAGATTAATAAAAGATAGTTTTCCTGTGATTCTAAGCATTTACATACCATTGCCTTTGGTGGCTACATGAAAACAAGGGGCCTCAAAGAAGCATATTCATGTTCGACATGGCAAAACATATAAGAATTTGGTGCTTCCTTTCGGTGACCTTAGGGCGTGGATGTTGTGTGGAAGACACCGTCCTTCCCTGCGAGAGCAGCTGTGGGGATAAGGACACGGTGCATGACTGGGTGGCCACGCGTCACAATGGACAGCAAAAGCTTCAAGGCAGCCCATGAGGGGCTGCAATTCAGACCAAGGGCAATGTTTCAGGGAGGGATTTCATCTGTCGTAATAAAAGACAGACATGCAGCCCCCAGAGTAGCCACGTGCCGCCATGGTGTGTGCCTCCATGGGGACTCTGCAGCAGCAGTTGTGCAAGGCCGAGATCACCACATTCAAGTTCATTCCCACGTTTGAGAATGACTCCATCCAGCAAAGGAAGAGAAATGATCAGTGTGCACAATAACGTGCAAAGAGTCCCTGTGGGCATTGCACACACCAGCCCCAACCTCACAATACCTATGCCATGCTGCTGGCACGACTGATTGTCAGATGTGCAGTCGGTACCACAAATGACCACACCCAGGGAAGGGGACTCAAGTCAACAAAGGGCTTGGAGCTGACCAGGCTGCTTCCTTTGATGTTTGTAAAGTTGTCCATCTATAGTCATGAGAGAAAACATCTCCACTTGAAACTTGCAACTGGCTGCTCTTTTGATCTATTATTATGCCCCTTTTCAGGTACAAAAGGAGATCTCTTTGCATAATGGGAAGACTTAGTGCTTTTCCCAAGATTCCCTCTGGAGGCTTATAGTGGTACCCATGCTGTATCAGCTTGTGACATTATGGGCACACTTGTGTTGGAGGCAGAGGACAGGCAGAGCCCAGCAGTAAGTTTGTGCAGAGACTGTCACTGAGGGGGCCTGAATGCTTTAGGAGGACAACCAAGGGCTCTTAGGCTGCTCCCTTAGGCTGACTGGGGAAACATTGCACGTGGAAGGGCTCAGGGCAGATGAGCCACTATGTGGAAGTCTTGCCACACTGGGGAGGTCCCAAGTGCTTCTGAATATCCAAGGTTCCTTAGGTACCAGCTCCTTTAATCCCACCCCCGGTGTTGTGATGCTGACAGCAGCATCCCGACCATCCATTTTTTGGGGGGAACACTTACATACTACTGTGGACTTAGGCAGTCTGATATATTTTGGGACATTTTTAATTATGAGAAAGCCCTTTCTTTACGTAAGCCATGAACTGATTTTTGTATAAATCTGTGGCATTGTAGCATGCTTTGTACACAGGGGCACAATTTGTTAGGGGCTCTCAGAATGTAAAATTGAGACAGCCTTTGACCAGTAGTCTGTCTTGTAAGAATCTGTTTTGTGGAAGTGCTAAGACAGTTGTGTAAAGTAAAAGGGTGAGGATGTTCACCGGTGAACCACACCAGTGCTCTCCCTGGAGCTGGAACAGTCCAAGCAAAGCTGCAGTGTCCCTTGTGGGGGTACAGCAGGGGAATTCCCGCATCCACTGGGAGACTGCACTTGATGACTTGACAAGTTCTAAGGATGAGCTCTTGAAAACAGTTGACAGCCTTTTTTTGTCTCATTTCTTTCTCTACCTCCCCGTTTCTCCTTTCAGTGCAGGACACAAAGCTCTATGGAGAAGGTGACCATGACCAGGTCAGCGTCCAAAGTCTTCCCATGGTTACTGAGGTGTCTGGGGCCACCTCTCTTGCTTATGCTGGTGAAGAAGGAGTCCAACAACATGCTTCACACAAATACTTTGTGCTTCGGGACACAGTCTTCCCTAACGCTGGCACCAGCAGGGCCTGACCAGGGACTAGTACCTGGGTCAGCAGCAGTACTGCCCAAGGGCAGTGTGAGAGTGGTTGCAGGACGGGAGGTGACCGGCAGACCTGTTACAGCGACACTGGAAGGCCTAGGAGCTGGATATTCCCTCTCAGCCTGGTGAAGTAAAGACAATATGAGTGAATAAAACGGCGACCAGAAAGTCTCCCAAAACCAGACTAAAGTCCTTAGGAAGAGAGAGGAAAATGAAGAAACTCCCTCCAAAAGGCCTTCTCATTCTGGTAGGAAGAGGGAAGACAAGTCAATACGAAGCTCCCATGGAACCACACAGGGAAATCAGAAGGTGAAGGATCAGAGCTTCCCAGGGGACCAAAAACATGGCTCCTCCCTCCAGGAATACAGCGACCTCAGCATCACCCACAAGGGGTCTGGATTTCTAGATTATCTCAAAAATCAAGGAGGAGCTGATCTGGAAATAGTTTGGGGGGATGCCATTATCTGGAGATCTGTTCCCCTGCCCATCTCCCATCCTGCAGCTCTCCTGAGTCTAGGAGGAAACACTCTAGATATTCATGAAACATAGATATTGACTAGAAAGACCTTCAGTGTTTCAATACACTGACCTCCTTCAAGGTGGGGAAAGGTAACTTTTCCGAGGTGGGTCAATTCACTCATTTTTGAAGCACTGGAATGGCTACTGTTTTGCTTTAAAAAATGAAGAATTTATTAATTGGACTGATATGACCTCAAAGAAACCCCAGTCTGTCTTCCTTCTCCCTTCGTAAGTTGAGGTGGGCATGTGATCCCTGGTATATCTTTGGGTTCTTTGGACAAGAAAATCAAGGTCCCCACAGAGTTTGGTGTGTTTGGAGCTGTCACTGTGCATCAAACTGCCAGTATGTTGAGCTTACCAGTGTGTGAGAGGTGACTACATCTGAAGTATTACATGCTGTGTGTCCACAATGATTTGTGTCCAGAGATTTCAGTGTGTGGAATGGTCCATTTGTCTGGAGTACTTGCATTTCTCGAAATGTTGTTTGTCTGGTATAACTGTGTTTGAAGGAGTAAATCTGTCTTGGTTATTAGTACATATAAAGCGGTACATTTGGGTGTATTTTTGGTGTTGGCCATACTATTGAATTTATCATTACTTAGCATATTCTATAAACTTTCCATTATGGCCTGTTCTTCTAGCTGATAATGTGACCCAAGGTAAACATGGTCTTGCTGGGATACAGTTCTTAATGCTCCAGCGTGCTCCCTGGCACAGATGTTCAGGAGCATCCCAGATGGATGAAACGGGGAGCCCATCACTACCTGTTGCAACTATACCCTGCTTGCCACAGCTCTGAATCACACACTCAGTATTCCCATAAGGGAGGACAGCTGTTAATTTTTCCATCGAGAGCCTCATATTCTAGATTCTCATCCTCTCATTGCACCTCTTCTCTAGACTGAAGGCTTCTACGCATTCCAAGAGCTCCCTCCTGCCTTTTACCTACAAACAGTGAGGGCTTGTATGAGGCTGAAAATTAGGCTTATCCAGAGAGTATGGACACCAAATTAGATAATTTTGGTTTTACCGTAGGCTTTCCCATTCAAAGGTTGTATGACCTTGAAAGCAACCTTTAACCTCTCTGAACTTTAGGGATAATAATAATAATAATACCTAATCAGCAGGCTGTTGTAAAGATTCAATTAATCTCAAGTTCAATTCAGTTAGTCACAAGTCACATTTCCTGAAAAAAAAATTATAGCTATTTTCTTAGTCATATTTTTCTAAGTTTTAGTTGTGTGTGACTTTTATGTAACTGATAGAAGCTTCCTGTTGCCAGTGATTGGCTAGACAGCTGCAGTAGGCAGAATTGTAAGATGACTCCATAAGATTCCTGACTCTGGAATGAACATGCCTTGTATATTTTTTATAATAATATGCAATATTTTATATATTATTTACATATAATGAATTATTAAATAATATTATGTAATTTTTTCAGCCTGGGTGAACATACCTTCAATACTACTGTTCCCTTGTGTGTGAGTGGGATTTATGAATATGATAGAAGTTTTATGATTTTGTAACCATATACGGCAAAAGAGATTTTGCAGGTATAATTAAACTCCTCGAACAGCTGAATGATTTAAGTACAAGGAAGACTATCCTGGATGGGCATGAGCACCAACCAGCTAGATGAGCTCTTTAAAATAACTCTTCAGAAGTCCAAGAGATTAGAAGTTAGAGAGATATTCTGCTGTCCTGAAAGGAAGCGGATTGCTCTGCTTTGGAGAGAGCCACATGGCAGGAAGTGGCAGGCAGCCTTTAGATGCTGAATGCTTCAGTCCTACTGATGCAAGGAACTAAATTCTGCCAAAAATTTAGGTAGCTTAAAATAAACTCTGAGCCTTAGATGAAAATGCAGCTCTGGCCGATACCCTGATTTCAGCCTGATGAAACTCGGAGCAGAAGATTCAGCTAATCTAAATCCAGATACTGGACCCATGAAAACTGTGAGCTCCTGATAAGTACTGTCTTAAGCCATTAAGTCTGTGGTCATTTGTTATGCAATGATATAAAATTAATACAAAAGAGTATGTGAAAACTGTGCTGAACTAAATTTTACCTATAGGTATAGATAAAATTATTTTACTGCAAATAGTACCCAAATGTATCGATTTTAATTGGAGAAGGAAGTAAAGAAGAATAATTGTTCTATATATAATAAGAAAGGCCCGATATTGATTATATTTCCTGAAATAATGATTAAGATTCAATTAGCCACAGCAATATTTGTAAGTTGCTCGTTCAAAAAGAGAATCACTTTGTTATGCAATGTCAGCATCAAAAGATAGTTTCTGTGATATTTCAGGGTCAAATATACATTAAGAACTGATTTGCAACTGTTATACAGAAGAGAATTTACAAAGCATTTGACTATTTTGCTACCGTTTTATTGTTTAGGACATCATGGGGAAAAGGATATAAAATGAGAGTATTTTCATTCTGTTTATGATCCTCTTCTTATATGGGTGAGAAAAGTCATCAGCGTGTCTGTTCTTATAGTTAAATCTGAGGCTTTACTGAAAATCGAACAGCAATAAAAGCAGATGGTAGTTTCACTTGAGAAATGTTTATTTTAGCTCCACTTCTCAGGTTGTATAGACATATGTGGATGTAAAATAACCTACGGCAGTACTGAATTGTCTCACTTCATTTCATTGGTGGCACTCCTGGAAAAAAAGATGACTGTGTACACCACATCACGGTTTGCAACTATTTATTTAATTTCTCATTGTGGTCAAATTTTTATTTAAATGTCAAAGAAATATAAATCAACAGGAAATATTGGTATCCTCTCTTTAGGACTATAAGAGTTAGCATCCAGAGGAGAGAAAACTTGAGAAAAAATGTTAGGCCATAATAGTAGAGGAAGGATTGAGGGATGGAGGAAAACATGGATTTGAGCTTCGCTTTGTGAAAAACATCACATGGTATATGCAGGTAGGATTTCCAAATATTCTTATTATCAGAGAATCCAGGACTGCAGAGATATCAAAAAGGCTAGTCACCCTGGGCAAACCTCAATACTAGGGATAATTTTAAGAAATCAAATGAAAGCCTGTTCATGGAAATCCAGCTTGACTTGCTGAGGACAGATTTCTTTCCAAATAAAGTGGCCCCTCCACTGCAAAATTCCAAAGAGGGCAATGGTGCCTGCTGCAGTGGCATCAAGTCATAGATAAATTTAGGCTATCCCAACAAACACAGAAAAATGATGCTATTAGGATCATAGTAGCAAGGTTTCTGGCCACAACATAATTTATTTCACCAGCGGCAAGACTGTAACTAATAAAACTGAGATGCCTACCCATCTCAGCTCTAATGTCTGGTTTCAAGTCTTCACCTCCAAAATAAAGCAGAAATGGCAGAAAACTCTCACTGGCCACGTTGTCAGTGCTCTAAATTCATTTACTTGGCACAGTACCATGTAAGCAATGAAAATAAAAATAAAAGGCTTATTTCGGGTGAAATGTGGAAAAATTTAAGTGTTGATAAAATTATTGCAATTCTCTTAGACAGATGAATATTATATTTGATTATGGAGTTTTTAAAAAGACCGTTCTATGAAAATTCTTGGTTTGTCCCATCCTGGTCTCTGACAAATCTCCCAGGAATGAGTTAGCACTTCCCAGAAGGTCCCTGGACCCCTGGGCGGCGTGGCCAGTATCATCTTCAGTTTAAAGCTATATGGTTGCAAAATTCTGAACACTGTCTTGAAAGGAGGGCAACAGGGACATGATTTATGCCAGAGGCAATCAACAAATGTCTCCTGAAAAGAATTAAATTTGAATTCTTATTTAACTCGATTTGTTGCAAATCTAGAATGTACTTTCTTTGCCATGGTAATATTGACCAAAAATAATCAATCTTATTTTATAAGAAAGAGCATTTAAATCACATAAAAGTTATATTTAAAAAAGGGCAAGGAAAATCAATTAAGTGAGTATTTAATCAACTCAAGAATTTAAAATTAAATAACATACTAACTCAAGTAAGGAAAGTAATGGGAAGGAAAATTTATAGTTGATACAAAACTTAGATGAGACTTTTAATAAAAACAATACAATAACAAAATTGACTAAAATATCAAGATTGACTCAAATACCAAAATTGATTTAAAATTATTGAAATAACCAGAAATGTTAAAAAAATGATCAATTCTAAATAAGAAGAGATGGTCAACAAAGTTCTGCTGGTAGAACCGTTTAAAACCTTGAAGTATAGATTATTTCAAAATATTTCCATTTGCAAGAGAAAACAGTATGATTATAGATATAAACTCCTACAATGAAACAAAATCCCTAAAATGTAGTGTCACAGTACCAAAAATTTATTTGCATTTGGTATGTAAGTACCCCTTTGCATGCATATTGGTTTCAGATGGTGTTTGCTGGGAGATAGACTTTTTTTTTTCTTTTTGACATTGTGATTGGGAAGAATTCAGATATTTGTAGTAACAAGGTGTCCTCTGCAGTGGCTGGACCCTGCCCTGTGATACCTAGTCTAGGTTCCTCCTACCTTGAGAACTCCTGGGAGAAAACATAATAATATCTGGCTTTTTGAGAGCATGATTTTCTGGGAGCCACTGCTAAAGTCCTTAATCCTGACCATTTAACTCTGGACTCAAAAGTCCTCACACCTCAAACACACCCTTCTTTTGAATCCCATGCTCCTGCTGGTCCACACGTGTTCTCAACTATACTTTCTTGTCACACAGGTAATTCTGGGTCCCTTTCACACAACTCCCAGCACATAAGAATCCACACTGGTTTCTGGCTCACCCATCCAGCTGCCTTTTACTCTGATTCTGCCTCAAGGTACCCTGTATCTTTGAGGAAAGTGACAGTCTGTGGAGCCTCTATCAAAGGCCTACAAGTGCGCCAGTAGCCCTCCAAACTCTCACATTTCCCAAACAGCTAACGATTTCTACTCCAGCCCCTAATGTTTTCCCTTCTGGACAAGTGTGAAAACAAAACTCAGGTGTATCTGTCCCCATCGACCTACCAAAATCTTCCCTTTCCTCCCACAGTCAAATGGTACCAGAAGGCTTATAGCTTTCCACCAAAACCTGTCAGTCAGAGGAGGGCCTCCTCCCAACTTATATAATATTTTATATTCAAGGTAGCCAGAGTTAGGTTATTTTATGCTGAAAGATAGAATAATGGATTTCAAAAAAAATTTTTTCTGGACTACTCTCTGCTTTTCAGACCAAATATGGTCTTGCTGAAGAGGTCATGAAACTCAGCGTCAGGGCCCAAGTGGATCAATGTCCCCTTCTAGGAAATCAGTAAAGATTTGCAGACACGTAGATTTTCTATGAAAATTAAGTTACAAAATGCAGACCATATCCTTAGCACTGTGCCCACCATGTAGTGATCACTCAGTGCATGTGGTCTGCTATGATTATTGTGGTAATTCCTCAGACATAAAGGGGGAAACTGCCAATCATGTGTTTAAAAAAATGTATTTCTCTGTTGAGAGAAAGCCTTTAAATGTTATTCTGGATCTCAGCTTTCACAGAGAGGTCATGTGGAATCTCTTCTCTCAGACCTTCCCTTTCCCTCCTCTTTGAAACCTTTGTGGATTCCAACATATCCCCATGCATCTCTCTCCTGCACACCCTTCCCCCCGGGGTCCTGCCCCTGCACCCATGGCCTGCATTCCCCTCTCTCCCCCTATGCTCATTTCCCCGACATATTCCCTCTGCATAGCCTCACTCTTATTTCTCCCGCATACTTTTCCTCTTTGTGAGCACTCTCCTAACCTGAGCCATCAGAGGCAGTGAAATCCCTCTGCATACTGTGGGATGACTTTCTCCCTCTCCTTCACTCAGTGCTAACTTAATCTGTAAGAATGACACCTTTTTCCTAATAAGTGCTTCCAATTATTTAGCTCCTTTTTTTATTCCTAGCATGCTTTCTGCCACCTTTAAAGCTAATGTATTTTATTTTTTTGGTTTAAAATATCTCATGGTTTTCCCATCTGCTTTTTCCCTGGTTTCTGTTAGCAATATGATTCCTACACACAAGGACACAAAGGAATTCTGAGTGACAAATTTCTACTATTTTTTATTACCTTTGAATTTGAAATTAGTCTTCTTAGTCACGGCAAAAACCAGGGGGCGTGTGTTCCCCAGGTTTCCCGGATCACTGCTGAGAGTCTTTCCCTTTTCATTTTAAATAATTCCAAACTACTTACTTTAGAAGCCATTGTTTACTAAAGCCATAAACAACGGAAGATAGAAACAAGAGTTTCTTCAAGGAGATCCAGGTAATCCAAATAAATAATTTCTGCCAAATTAGCCTACTCACCACTCTTAATTTCCCTTTAAAGCAAAACTGAATACCACCATCAGGAAAAAGTGGCCTATTATGAGATGAGACTTTCTTTATTCAAAGAATAAACACTCACCATGACAAAGTTTTCCTATAGGACAGAGGCCTGGGATGTGCTCCTAACATGAAAACGGCAGAGCCCGCTGGAGGTGCGTCAGAGTATGTCCGCAGCGGGTGACGCCTCAGGAAAAACGAGGCGCACTGGCCCTGAGCACAAACTCTATGCTGTTACTTAAAACATCTCTATAAAGATAATAAATAAAACCGCATTATCATAGAGTTAATATAAATATAGATGCAAAGATTTTAAGGTAAAATATGAAAGAACTAAATGAATTTTTCCCTTCCCTCTGGGAGTCATTGGATCTCACTCCAAGGTCACTCAGAGGTTCATGTTCTTTCGCCCATCCCGTTAATTAAAGTGTTAAGTACACTTAGTCAAGAATTTTTAGGAATCAGTGAATTTCAGAATATTAATAAGCAAGAAGGTGAATATTCAAAAGATGTAGAATCAACTTCATAAGTCAGAGGAAATTGAAACCTCTTTTTTCTCCACTGGTTCTTTCAGTTTTTTCACATTATTTCTTTCTAAAATATTGCTTCACAGACCATATATTTGTAAAACAGGTAGTATATAATTTTCTTCGATACGAATAGACTTGAGGATATTGCCATTTAATTCCAGAAGAATGTTTCCTTTTGGTCATCTATAGTCATCAGGTGTACTAGGCTAAACATTACCATGCCAAAAAGAGACTATTTTGTATTATGTATAATCTAGTTGTTTTAGAATTTTGAAATTATACTTGGCTTATTTGGCATTTCAAATAGTAAGAAAAGCTTCCAAGAAGATAATACCAAAGACCTTTCCTCGTGTCCTTTTGCAGGTTGCCATGATGACTTTGTACTGCGGCCCTAACACAGAAGAATGAATCACACTCCCATCTGGCTTCTCTCAGAGACGCATGGCAGGCAACGCCTGACATTCCTGTCATGGCTGCTGTGTGATCCATAGAACCCTTCTAAGGCCTGAAGCTCAGTTACCCTCACTATTCTTCTGCCACGTCCAGGACCCCGAGACACAGCACAACCATGGCTGGGAGTGGGAAATCGATCAAGCCACTTGCTGGTTATAATTTGTTGTAATGTGGCAGATTTGTACAAAAAAATAATAGGAATAAAATTTGGTAGAAATAAACCTGCTGATATTTGTGCCGTTAGTGGAGACTATGGCTATGGCTTAAAAATGTGTTTGTTGTACCTGGTCCCAGCAAGTTTGGAAGTTATTTTATGGGAAAGTGAGTGGCTATGTTACCGTAGGTAGTTAAGCAGTTATTAGTCAGAAAAGCAACGAAGAGAATTAGACATTGAGCTTAATAAACTGGGCAGCATGAGTCTGTTGGTTCAACAGGAAGCTATAAACTTCATGCCGCAGGGGATCACAGCATTGCTCCACCAAGGGGATTAACACTCACCCTCTCCCCCTTCTGATACCAAATTGTTTGGGGGGCACAGGAAGAGGTGGTTAACCATAGAGGTTTGCCAGTCTAACTAGGGGGTGGACCTATCAAAAGGCTACAAAAGTTTGGGGAGTTGATTGGTTATTTTGAAAAAGCACTTGATCCATCCCAAACCCAAGCTAATATAATCCAGGGGAACAAAGTATTCTCTCTCTCTTACTTTCTCTCTCTCTCTCTCGATGACCCACACTTGCCCATGCATTTGTATGTTTTCTCTCACCAAGGAGCACATGACCATTTGGGTCTAGCAGCCACTGGGGCCCTCTGAAGAACATGTGGGCTCTACAGGACTAAGCTTATGAAACTGAAACTCTGGGCCCTGGCTTTTGCTTTGGTCTTGTTGAAGCCATGGTTGGACTTTTTCCATGGCAGGACAGAGGGAGATGAAAAGCTGGAAACCCGAGAGTAGATTTCCACCCAAATACATTGTCTTGCCACACCACAGTCTTCTGTGCTTGGGTCCCTGAAGTGTTTTCCTCACGATCTGGTGGAAGGGCCTGATTTTCACCACTAGCAACTAGTTGGTGGTGGTAGGGAGGGTTTAAAAAAATTTAGGTTAAATGTATAAGTCAAAAATGTATAACTTAGTATTCTCTGACACTGCCATGCATGTTCTGAATGCAAATATAAGGTGACTATCTTGGCTTTGGCAAAGCAGGGAAACAGCATGAGAGTTAGAAAGGTGTAGCATGATAAAATATATACTTGTTTTTTTTCCCTGCTTCCTGGCACAGAACTTCAAAAGCCCTAGGAATTGCCTGACTGAAAAGAGTTTCTTTGTTATGCCAATGAAGTGATTCATGCTGGGTTCTTGGATAGTTTCTGGATGGGAGCTGGTCACCAGAAAGACCAAGCATGTGATTAGAGGGTTGAGACTTTCAACTGCCAGACCTCTGGGGAAGGGACAGGAGCTAAAGTTTGAGCTCAATCATGTGGTCAATGATTATGCTTTTATAATGAAACCACAATAAAAAGTGGATACTAAATTTAGTAGAGTTCCAACTGTTTGGAAAAACACAGATGTGCCAGGAGGGTGACATGCCCTGATCCCACTGATAGTTGTCACAAATATTCTGTACTTGAAACCTCACCAGATCCCCGCCTTATGTTTATCCTTTATAAAACTGTAATCCTGAGTATAGCACCTTTAGTGAGTTCTGTGAGTTGTTCTAGTGAATTATCAAAACTGCAGGGATTGTTAGAACACTGAAATTTGTAGCTAGCTGGTCAGATACTGCTTCTGGGTGGATTGTAAGCAACTAAATTAAAATTTACTCCCCCAATTTGATATTACACCAGTTTGGGCAGAAGTAGAAAGAAGAGAAGGGGTCCTGGTACTCTAATAATTGTCTTTTTAGTACAGCTTTATAGCGATAATGTCTTTCAATAAAAGTAGATATTTTTGACTTTTATTTTCTGAGAAAACCACTTCCCAGTAGAGTTAAGAGGGACTTTCGAAAGTCCTTTTCAATAGGAGGTGAGGGCAACTTGGTGACTTACATTGTTCTGAAAGTTGACAAATAAAGGCTGCAGTGAAGCAAATTGTGTTGCTGGGATGGAACTTGAAAGGGATCACTTGTGAGTAGAAATAAAGCCTGAGGGGTTAAACAGGACTTTTGTTCTGAGATCGGTCAGAAGAAGAGTGACTTCGAACAAGAAACTGTGTTCCTAAGGGTCATTCCAGCTGCAGTGTTGAGAGTAAAATGAGGAGAGAAATGGCAAGTGTGAACATAGGTGACCAGTGAGGAGGCTGTTGCCCTAACCTGGGTGAGAGATGATTGGACCAGTGATGTCCATAACAGTTACTAAAGTTGTGAAGGAAAAAGGAAAGGGTCATAGGCAGTTTACAAAGTTTTAAATGAAATTGTCCATATAACTGAAAACGAACTATGAACTCTCTAAATTACAATAATAAAACACACACACAAAGACACAGTCAAATTTCTACCTACTTGTAGAAAAGTGCAATCCCATTTATTAAAAGGTAAGGAATAAAATCAGTATTTTGAAAGATGTAATTTGATAGAATTAGAATAAACCTATTTTTTATCAGTTAATGTAAACAGAAAATATTTCATTATGAAAAGAAATAGTCACAAGTTCTAACAAAGAATCATGTACTGAATTTACTGGAAAATACATACCTAAAATGAAAATGACACAGAATGGTCACTCTACTACTTAAAGTTTATAGGATGGCATACTGGGTGGATGCTAACAAATGAAAAAAGGAATCTATGATATCGATACCAACCATTTTGAAATCAAGGTAAAAGTATTCAATAAGGGGATAAAATGAGCTTTGAATTATAGAAGGTAAATGCACAAGGAGGTTATAGCCATAATGTATTTTTATATATAAATAATACTTAAGAAGGAAGAAAGGAAGAGAGAGAATGAGGGAAGAAGGAAAAAAATAAGTGAGAAAGAGAGGAAAGGAAGCATAAAATTAAAAAATAAAATATGCAAAGTACCCCCCCCAAAAAAAACCCAGGAAGAGCAGAGAACTGTCATAAAACACAACAGAAATAAATTAAACTCATGTTTTTTATATTCTCTACAATTCTCTCAATTCCACAAGTACTCAATTAATTGCTCGATTAATTATTCAAAATAAGAATAATACAGACCAATTTCTCTGAATCACTATAGATACAGATAACAGAGAAAATAAACTTCTGAAAATTAATATTTCTATGATAATTAACTTGAATAGAAGAAAAATAAATCAGAAGATTGCAAAACTCTAGAAAATAAAGGTAGTGAGAGCTCAACATATCAAAATTAATAATCTATGACTAAAATAATGCTGAAAAAATTAACTTACGCATATGAGCACACAATGAACATTTCAACAAGTATTTTAACAATTCTCATACTTTAAAATCAACTATAGTGAAGAGAAAAAGAAATTAGGGCAGATTTTTTTTAGAGCTTCTAAGTTGATATCTGCCTTTATTTTCTTTAATTGTTATTCTGTATTAAGTCTATTGGGCTTTGGTTTGAGATGATCCAAGTCTTACAACTTCTGTTTTCCTACTGTGGCCCTCAGTTGGAGGTATCCTACATTTTCTTCTCTTTTCCTTTTTTTTCTCTCACAGTTGTCAGAAGGGTGGGTTTTGTTTTTTGTAGCTTCCAGGACACCTAGATTACACGCCGTGAACCACAGAAGTTTAAAGCCCTGCAAATGCCAGTAAGATGACACATTAAAAAAAAGGTTGGTTTTCTTCTGAAGTTCACACAGTAATAAAAGAGAAAATGGGAGCTTTTACAGAAATAAAATGTAAAAGCCAGTTTGATGCATTGTTAATTAGAATACAGATATTTCAAGTTACAGTTTCGAGTAGCAGTGTTCTAATATGTAAAAGAATTTAATAAACTCAGCTGGAAAAGAAATCTTCAATTCCCTTTCCTCTGAATTAAGTTAGTTATAAGAGCTACATGGATGAGTAATGGGCATCCTTTTCACATTCCTTCCCAGAATTACTTTTAGTTTATCACTGTGTCTCAAGATCTTGAAATATATTTGTATGAGGCAGGCTACAGGCCTCTGTGTGTGTGAGCAAAGGTTAAGAATGTATATTTTTCCTATCTGCCATGTGAAATTTTTATAATTAAGAATTTTTTTGTTAATTAAAAATTTTTGATGTGTGCTAGTGAGCATTAAGAGATATACATTCATGGTCTTTTGGGTTATACAGAAATAAGATAAGATCGCAGAAGTGATAGACTCATAAACCTCTCACATTGTCCCACTTCTGATGAGATCAACTTGAAACATGTTTTTAATATTGAAGCCATAATATCATTGAGCAAATGACTCTCTTGGTATCAAGCATTAACTGGGTCATTGACTGACTCAGAATGTATGAACGATGCCAGGTTATCAATAGCCTCTCCCACATATCTGTAGCCAATTGAGTTTTCTGTTATTTCATGATATTCTGGACTCCCACCCGGAGTGACAGGACTACAAATAGAAGAAATTGCTTTCTGTGTCCCACTTTTAAAGTGTTATTTGATTGATATTTATGTCCAATCATATTATACGTTGTTTTGAAGGTGGGGATCCATACATAACAAAAATATTTTAATACATAGTTCTGACTATGCTTTGATAGCCTTGACAAAAAAAGAGATGAATTAGGAAAAAATTAGTCGTTTGCCTCCAAACAGGTCAATACAGACTCTTTCCACTAAAAATACCACCAAATGTTGTATCACTCTGTTTCTGAGCATTCCTTAACAGCGGATGCTATTAAGGCCCATAAGGAATAAGGACAAATATTTAAAATATTTATATAATATTTAGATAATTAGGTAAATGACATTTTGCTGAAGAGATATTTTCTATAATTCAATATATGATTTAAAAATATATAAATTTTAATCTACTTTTATATTTTTTGTTAAGCAAGAAATAGCTAATTAATAAAAAAATAGATATTTTAAATATATAAACAAAGATAAATTTCTTTATTTGACAGAAAAATACTAGCTAACTTTCTATTTTAAATCCTTCTAAGAGTAAGCAAAAGAATAACATCTAAATAGTAATCTAGTCATAGAATATTCCCAAATATTTTTACAGATATCTAAATATACGTACCTCAGTTTTAAATATAATATTAAAAATTGCAAAATTATCCATCACTAAAGCCTGGATAAAGGAGTATGGGACATGGATCAGTGAGTGTTTACGTGTGTAATGTTATGGAGCTAATACATAAATGATGTAGTTTTCTTGCCTTTCACTCTTGCTCCTTAACGTTCATCAAAATGTCATGCTCATTTATTTCATTAATTTTCTTTTTATTGTTTACTGACCTATCATTATTTTAATTTAAAAATAATCTCTAAAATCAATTGCATCAATCTCACTGAAAAATCTTTCAATTTCTATATTTATGCTTTTCAGACCTTATATAAGTTAAATAAAATACTATAACATTTATATTCAGTATATTACTTTGTATTTGTAGGTATTTGATGTTTCTATTTACTTTACTCTTATTTAAGTTTACAAATGAAGGTTACCTTCATATGGACTATAGTGTATCAAAATAATTTTATGAATTGTTTTGTTAAAATGAATACAGTATCTTTTAAGAAAAATATAAACACATATTAAAGCAAATACCTAAAATGTTAAATTATTGACAAAAAGCAGTATTTGCCCTTCTCAAAACATTGCTTTTATTTGTGCCAAATAATTGACCAGAATCCAAAGAGAGTGTTTAAAGGTTATTTCTTTGTTGCAGTTAACAGTAAAGATGTAAGATGTATTTTATATATGAATTCAAATGTCAATTTTTATAGTCATGTCAGAGATAGAAGTCACCTTTTTATCTTTCTCTGACAGAAGTTTTCAATTTATTCCTATTTCTAGTCAATGTTTATGACTTTATATGAGTAGAAATAATCTTTTTTTCAGAGCCTAGACAAATTTTACTATGATAACTTTCTGAGGATAAGAATCCTGAACCTCATTTTTTAGATCGGAATTATTTCAACTACACAGAGATCAGCACAGCTGAATCGTATCAAGTATATTCTGAGAGAGCAGTCATTTTGAACATTTGCAGCAATTTTGGAAGCTTTCATTTTCTAAGAGCATGTATTTTTTATAGTTTCATTTTATCTATTATTTCTAAATTTTTATTAGGAATATTTAACAAAGATTTTTTTTAGGTAGAAATTCAATTTTGTGAATTTGTTTTTTATCTTTTTGAAGATTTAAATTTTGGGTACAGCATCTATAATTTATTAAGAGACAATGAACACATAGATAGACATAATGATTAATTGCCATGGAGATAAATATATCACCATAGCAACTTGAATCATGTATATGTGTGTGAAAAATTCTGAGGGGTGGGGAAGAAATTGTTCATATGTGCATGTATTTTGAATTTTTAAAGGCTAAAGAAGAGTGATTTATCTTCTTACTAATTAGTGACTCTCTTAATAATTCCTTGAAGAAATAGATTCACAGCCACCTTGTCAACTCTGGTGTTTGCCCTGAGTCTAACATATTGATTCTATGTATGTGGTAAATTAGTTCTTCTCTTGCTGCTTCACTTATAATATCCTTATATTTCTGAGTTTATAAATAGCATTTCAATTATTTGAACAATGGGTCAGCTTAATGAATAAGAAAAAAACTGCTGGGCATTCAGAACATGGAAGGACACAGAGGAGATGGTAAAGAATAGGCATTTGAGAAAATGAGAGAGTCCAAAACAGTGATATAGATACAGATATGACTTTTAAAAATTATACTTTTTAATAATATTTAATTTTATATTTTGTTGGTCAAAGAATTGGAGTTATGTTAGGAAATAGAAAAATGACATATTTTATTATGGTTCACAATGTGTCCCCCTTCCATTTAAGAGGATTGATTATACATTCGTATGCACTGTCATGACGCTTCATTGCAGAGAAATATCCATTCCACCACTTCGACTTTGGACTAAGTCTTATAGCCTTCTTTGACCAATGGAATGTGAGTTTGCCTATACTATGTGTGAGCAGGAGCTTTAAGAGACATTATAAAACTCTGCAAACTTTTTTGTTCTTTTCTCCTTCAGACAAAATGACATGTCTCAAATAGAGGCTGTTCCTTAGCCTGAGTCCTGGGGAGAGAGGAAACGTGAATCAGAGTGGCTACAACTGATGCTTAGTTGCCATTAGGTAATGCTGCTGTAAACCACTGGCTTTTTTCTAAACTTTGTCAATCTGACAAATACACCAACTAAAATGCACCTAATTTTGGTTATTTTTCTTTCACCTTTCACCCTTTTTTCATCTTTATTTTTATTTTTTACAGTGTGGTAAGTACACAAAATGAGATCTCTTCCCTTAACAAATTTTAGGTACACACAACAGCATAGTTAACTACAGACATGTTAAATCGCAGATCCCTCCATCTTATGCACCTTGCATAACTGAAATTTTATACCCATTGAACAGTAACTCCCTGTTTTCCCCACCCCCAGGCCCCAGCAAACACCATTCTACTTTGTGTTTCTGTGAGCTCAGCTTTTTTAGATTCCATATATAAATATTACCATGCAGTATTTGTCTTTCTATGACTGGCTAATTTTGCTTAGCATAATACCCTTAAGGTTCATCCATGTTGTGGCATATGGCAGGAATTCCTTCTTATTTGAAGGCTGAATAAATTACAGGAGCGAACTACATTTCTTTATCCATTCATTCATCAGTGGACAATTTGGTTGTTTGTGTATCTTGCCTATTGTGATAATGCTGCAATGCTCCTGGGAGTGAATATATATATATTCACAGACTATATATATATAGTCTGTCCAGAAGGTATCCAGCCATGTAATATGAAAAATAGAGACATTTGATGAAGAATTTACAGGATACAATAAACACTGTATATAAGACAATGAGGCTTCAGTCCTCTTCAAAGTAGGTGCCTTGGGACCTCACACAGTTTTCTTAGTTGCCATCAGCTGCCCCATCATAAGTTTCTGAATCTCATCGGGGGTCTGGATTCTCTTCCCTTTCAAAGGTGATTTTAGTTTTGGGAAAAGCCAGAAGTTAGAGGGTGCCAAATCTGGGCTGTAGGGGAGCTGAGTCGCCTGGGTGATTTGATGTTTCACCAAAAAGTCTGTATGAGACGTGATGCATGAGGGGACACATTGTCATGAGGAAGCTGCCAATGACCAGTTGCCCAGAACAGTGGCCTTTTGAATCATGTGAATAATTTCTGTGGAAGAATGTTCAAGCTTAATGCAAAATTTGATGCAGATTCGTTGGTCTACTCGCTCAACCATTTTGAATGCCATGGCCACACTGTACCCGTTTCCACTAGATGACGTCTACTGCCCCCTCTGACTAGTACAGTGAAGTTGTTGTTATTCACACATGCGTATTCCAGTCCACTCTTCTTGGATGTCAGTTTACAAAGATGTTGTGCAAACCATTTTTGTTACATTAACAATGGCTGGTCTTACATTGATGTCACGGAAACTGTTCTTATTGTATTAAAAATGGCTGGACTTCTTCTGACAAACCATATATATATATCTTTGAGATCCTGATCTAAATTATTTTGAATATATACAAAAAGGGACATATTAATATCATATTTTTAATGTTTTTGGTGGGGGACATATCCCATTTTAATGTACTTTCAGTAGAACTAACTCCATCCCAGATCTTTGGCTTATGATGAATCAACCAGAGTAAGTTTTTTCATGTGGTTCATTGAGTTTAAGGCTCCCATCTGGACCTGTTGGAAGAGAGGCATCACATCCCCTCATTCTGGGTCCCGAGCTGGCAGAACTCAGGCTGGTCCTGCTGTAACAGCATGCATTAATGAAGAAAGTCCACCTGAGAAGGCCTCATGATTCAATCCCCAACACAAGCCATTAACCTTCAGTTAGGTGAAACAGATTTTTCCTATTTTTTTAATCTGCCTGTTGAATATGTTGGTCATTTTGCTATAGAAAATCATCTGTCACACCTCAAATGCTCTCTCTCTAACCTAGGGATATCCAAATTTTTGTTGTCTCTGGACCACACTGGAAGGAGAAGAGTTGTCTTGGGCTACACATTAAACATACAAACACTAATGAAAGCTGATGAGCAAAAAAGGCTTTAAGTAAATTTACAATTTTGTGTGAAGCCACATTCATAGGATCCTGGGCTTCACGTGGACTGGGGGCCACAGGTTGGACACCCTTCACAGGCAACCACCAATCATTTTTCCTACAGATTTGCCTATTCTGGATATTTTATATAAATGAAACTCTACAATATGTGGTCCTTTGTAATGGACTTCTTTGACATTGTGAACTATTTTCAAGGTGAATCCATGTGACAGCATGTGTTGGTACTTTATTTTCTTTGTTGTTGAATAACATTCCATTGCATGGATATTCCATTGCTTCTTTCACTCTCATTTTATTCAACAGTTGGTAGACATTTGGATTTTCTCCCCTTTTGGAAATTATTCTGCTATGAACATTTATGTGCAAGATTTTGCATGGATATGTGTTTTCATTTCTCTTGGCAATCTACCTAAGGATGAAATTGCTGAGTCATATGGTGACTCTATGTTTAACTCTTTGAAGAACCGATGGATGTATTTATTCCATAGCAACCGCACCATTTTACATTCCCACCAACAGTATATGTAGGTTCTGATTTCTCTATATCTGTGTCCAAAATTTTTATTACTTGTTTGTTTTCATTACGACCATCCTAGTCCATGTAGAGTGCTATATCATTGTGATTTTGATCTATACATTTTGGGTGCCTAATGACTGCTGAACATCTTTTCAAGTGCTTATTAGCCGTTTGCCTATTTTCTTCAGAGAACTGTGTGTTCAGATACTGTGTCCATTATTTAACTTTGTTGTCTTTTTATTATATAGTTATAATACTCATATATTTTCTGCATAAATGGGAATTCAAAATAAAGTCCCTGATCAGATATATGGTTTGTAAAGTTTTCACCCATACATACTTTTATAACTACCTTTACTGGTGTTTATTGTATTTACATATATTTTTTCTTGCTTTCAGCATGAAGAATTACCATGAGTATTTTCTGTGTAATGGGACTGCTAACATTAAACTCTCTCAGTTTTCTTTATCTAGGAGTTTATTTATTTATTCTAGCTTCATATTTGAAAGATAATTTTATCTATGACCTCCAATGTCCCTAATGAGAAGTCAACAGTTGATCTTATCTTGCGTGGGTCCCTTCTATGTGAGGATTGTTTATCACTTGTTTCATACAACATAGTCTCTTTTCCTTTGCTTTTCAGCTTTGTAATATGTGTATAGATGTGGATCTTTTTGTCTTTATCCTAATTTGAGCTTTTTGAGGTTCTGGTGTATATAGATTAATGTTTTTCAGCATTAGGGAAATTTTTAACCATTAATTATTGGAATTTTCCCTGTTTATTTCTCTGCTCTCTACCTCATACTTTTTTTTTTTTAAGGTTTTTATTTATTTTTTAGAGAGAGGGAAAATGGAGGAGAAAGAGATGGACAGAAAAATTGATGTGTGAAAGAAATGTCAATTGGTTGTCTCTGGTACTGCCCCAACCTGGCCCTGGCCTGCAACCCAGGCATGTGCCTTGAATGGGAATCGAACTGGTGACCTTTCGGTTTGCAGGTCAGTGCTCAAATCACTGAGCCACACCAACCAAGCCGATATCTCATGCTTTCATGTGTTCATGTTGGTGTGTCCCTCATAGTGACATGAAAACAATTGATTGGAAGCTTAGAGGAGAGAGAACCCAATCTTTCTCATTAGACCCACTAAGATTTAAGCATCTATAAAGCTGAGCCTGGGAGATGAGAGGAAGTTAAGTGGGCTTTGATTCAAATTTTATGGGTTCTAGGTATTCATACAGATTTTATTTTTTCATTTGCTGTATGCCCTAAGGACAATTTTCAGAGTCTCTAACTGATTGCATTTACAGTTTTTCCCAGATTTGTTTTGCTGGAGAATGGGTCAATGGAGCTCTTCATGCTATCATCCCAGAACATTATTTTACACTTAACTCTTAGAATAATAATGAGTTTACATTTGGTGATGAACCATTGGCATTGCTGAATCAGGATTGCTGAATCACATGCAGATGAACAAAAACTTTATTTATACCCTTACCAAGAAGTCATGAGCCACTACCGAATGCTTAGTAATTTATTATTTTAAGGGGTATGGTAGACCAATATATTAACCTCTATGTAGTTTATATTCTAGTTAATTTTTGTGATACATATTATTCTGTTTTGCATGTTATCATAAAATACTTCCATCATGTTGCCCTTGTTTCTTCATTATCTGCGTGATAAAATTAAAATTACAGTTCATCTCAAGGCCCTTCACACACAACTCCCAAGCTGTTTTTCCAGGCAAACTTACTATTTCTTCCTTATATGAAGCCTTCAGAAAAATCTTTAAAAAAAATTCAAACAACTTTTTTCTTAATCACAGCCAGTGTAATCTCATCTGACCATGTCATATATGCCATTTCTGCAGGAATATACTCATTCACACTTATCTTAATTCAGTCCTCATCTTAAAAAAAGTATCTCACCAACAAATTCCTTGGGACCTACAACCTATTTTAAAGAGGCCATCTCTATCTTGTATTTTCTACAAGAATTCTTTACAGAATCATTCCTTTGATACTCTCTGGAATTTTCTCATATTGTTAGTTATTTCATTTCATACTCACATGTCACCAAATGAATTTAAGCTTATTGGAAATAACATTAATTCTTATTTTTCCTCTTCCAATAGGAAAAAATGAGTGTTTTCAATGTACAGTATGCAAAAAACATAAAGTAAGTACTTTCAGTGATTTAATTTTTACATTAAACAATTAAATTTTATTTAATTTCATATATTTTTACTTGTTACTTTACCATAATAGGTAACTAAGCATTTCCTTTTTAAATATTTAACTCAGAAAAAATTTAAATTCACAAATTATTTAATATTTCTTTTCTCTGCAATATTGATTTGTGCGATAATTTTAAAGTTTTGTTGACTAATTTCCAAGATGTCACAGTATAAGAAATTCTTTCAATCTTGGTATTTACTTAAATATTCACATGTTTTTTCTTATTTTATACTCAGAAAAAAAGGGGGGCAGAATTCATTACCAAAACCTCCATGACTTGTAGTGTTGCATAGGTTACAAGCAAAACAACAATATTGTCTGATTCTGAAATTAGGATATTAAACATTAGAAAAATATTTGATTTGAATAAAAAACAATAAATCATTCTGGAGGTATATTTTTGGAAAGTACTATATTAGAATTTGGTGACTTAAGTGTTTAATACAATAAAAATATGCACTCTATGAAAACCCAATATAGATTTTCAAAATATTTGTAAAGCCTTTCCACTTTCTCCTTTCTCAAAATAATCTGATATGAATATTTAGGTTGATGCATAGAAAGTCAGTTTTTATTTAAAGTAACTTTTTCCTACATGAAATCTTTGCTTCTCAGTGTATTTTATGTATGTTCTTTCTATATCAAATGACATTTCAAAATATCAATAAGATGCAGGCTTCAGGCAAATTTAATTTTAACCTATACTTCAATCAGAAAAATATTTTTAGCTCACTATGCTATGATTGTTTTTTAATTTTACACACACACACACACACACACACACACACACACACACACACTGGAAACATATCTCTAAACTGTATGAAAAGTAAAAGGTTAACATTTGTTATTTAGATGTAATGTGTCATATAGAAATTAATACCTAAATAAGCTCAACCTAAAATAATGATAACAAAATAAACAAAGACATATCAGTTTCTTTAAAAGCTGTGTATATGGTGATTATTGGAGGGAAAGAGGATTGGGGGGGAGGGAGTGGAGGGTATAGGGAAATAAATGGCTACAGGAGGACACTTGACATGGGTGGTGAACACACAATGTAAGATACAGATGATGTGTTATAGAATTGTGCACCTGAAACCTATATAGTTTTATTAACCAATATCACCCCAGTAAAGTCAATACATATAAATCAACTGAAAATTAAATAAGTAAAATACAGCTTTTTCAAACACCCAGTAAATGATCTCACACACAAGTGCATTGATGCACACTCGCACACACACACACACACATAAAAACTCCTGTATCAGAACTGCAGCACCAAGGGGTTCAGCAGCTTTGTCAGAGTTATAGAAGAATAGCATCTCTGGGCCTAATCACAGCATGTTTCATGAGCCAGCAACAATATCAATCAGGGAGATTGTTAGAAATAAGAAATTTTGGTCCTCACCCCTAACATCTTGAACCAGAATCTGTGGGCTTGGGGCCAAAAATGTCTATGTTTTAACAAGCTATCCACCAGGGGTGTCCAACCTTGGTGTGTCTAAACTTTTGGCATCTCTGGACCACACTGGAAGAAGAAGAGTTGTCTTGGGTCACACATTAAATATACAAACACTAACAAAAACTGATGAGCAAAAAAAAAGATTTTAAGTAAATTTACGATTTTGTGTGGGGCCACATCCATAGCCATCCTGGGCCATGGGTTGGACACCCCTAGGTGATTCTTACACACACTAAAATTTGAGATCCGTTAGTATGAAACAAGGCTGATTTTTCCCTAAGCTTATGTGCCCTCTCAATTATTCTAAGAAAATAATCTATAAACCTTTGTGCTCTTTCTAGCATATAAAAAATTCCTGTCCTATGAAGCAATATGAGGACACAACAGGCCAAGGAAGAATAGCAATATTTCATACGGTTTTATTTTTTTCATTGATATCTCTAAAGAGGGAGAAAAGTGCTGTTTGAATAACTTTATTATGTAGAGAAGTCCAATACATATTTGTATTATTAAGCATAGAAATTATATATTTAAATGCTTGTCATTGAAGGAGAAATGTCCTGAATCCAGTTAAGCCAAAGTTTGTTTTGAAAATTAAGTATGACTCCCAAATGAACTGATGTGCTTACCCATCTTTCATTAGCCCATTAGTTCAGGGATTAATTGTGCTTTTAACTTCTCCATCAAGTAGTGAATGTTCAATGTTTGGGTGCATGTGAAATTTAATCCAGTTTATGGCACTTACTAGTATAACACCAGCCTTCTTGTTCATGAATTTCCCTTCAGCTATGGTCATATTTTCAGTGTATCACTGAACTTTTATGTCCTCTTGTAAGATCCAGAAATCTTTAACAGCAGATTACTGAGAATTTGCTATAAATTACAGCAGGTGAAACAGAGACTTCATTTTAGTGAGGCTAGGATCCCAATAATTTGGGAGGCTGATTATGATTTGTTAAAGGCTCTCTCGAGGTAGACACACAGAAAAGGAAGTACTGCATTTGAAACCATTAAAGACAGTAACTTAGTATGACATGAGTATTTCCCTCTTTATTTAATTAACTGCTGAGTTAATTTTGTAGTTCCCTGAATAGTTTAGTTCAATTTTTCCATCATGTTACTATTATTTTCTTTTTGGATTTAAAATATGGTAGTCTTTAAAAAATATGTTTAAATGTATTACTCTCCATACAGAAGGCTTTAACATTCTATCTTTTAAAAAATATGTGCGAGGTCCTCTTTCTAATATCTCTCAATGTGTGATCACCCAACACGTCCAGCACAGCAGTCCACTGACCTGTATTTTATTCAAGTTGACCCAGTCCACGAATCATTATCATTAAGTTTTATTATGCTGAGATGTTACAGTCATTGCAATTTTGATGAGTGATAGTCTATATAAAGTCCTTCACAATTTAATGCTTGCGGTGCCAAAGATATTTTTGTACACTTCCAGATATCAAAGTCATAGTCCGTGGGGAAAAAAGTCAAGTTCTATAGAGTCCACTTTATAAACTCTGAATGTTTCTATAGTAATAAAATAGTTGATACCATTTTGTAAAAATCTCCACTTTGATTGAAATACATACATATATATTCCTATAGAATAAAAGCAGAAGTTATGTTTTAATTTTTATTTCTCATTATCTAACTATAGAAGTTAAAATTAAAAAAAAAAGAATTTGTAGTATGTCCCCTTATATTTTTTCTTTTAATTCAGTGTTGCTATAGTTTTTCTTCCATTTGATAAAATTCAGAATAAGGCTATATTTTAAGTACTTAGGGCTTACAGAATATACACTTTCACACAAAATATGTCCTGTATTAAAAAATACATTCATTTTAACTAGTGAACATGACTTAGTTTGATATTGTGACTTATACCTATCTCTCTATGATACATTGGATGTGTAAAAGGTAACTAGGCCTTCTCTCTTTACTTCTGCAGTACTTTGATGGAAGAGAAAGACTAATGAGAAAGTATTTATGTGTTAAACTGATAACATTTGAAAATGAGGCACATAAAAAATATCTGTATTCCGATAGGATTATCCAGCACTTTTAACATTATAATAAATCCATTGTGATAGCCTGAACCTCATACCTATTCCTTCAGCTCTCCCAGAAGTCCAGTGTGTAAATACCAACATATCCATGTTAGGGTCTAGAGGGAGCCATTAACACAATACCTGGCACCAACCTTATCAATCAAAAATGAAAATGTTCAGATCTGGGAAAGATATTACATGTTGAGACCAAATGTGTAGTAGGGAGGAAGAGTGCAGGCAGAGAGAAGACTGCCGGGTTAATACCACAGCTATATTTTCCTTTTTGTTTATGTCAATAAATGGACCTTTCATGGTGGTCAGTGTGACTATTTAATTTGACTGAGCAATGTGCATTACCTAGGAGTGTGGTCACCCAACTTTCCATAAAAGTCCGGATAGTAAATACTTTAGGTTGTCAACCATAATTTAAGCTTGCCAGCTCTGTGTTACGGCATGAAAACAGCCTTAGACAATACGTAAGTAAACGAACATGGCTGTGATCCTTCCCATCTATTATAAATGGTGATATTTTAGATTCATATAATTTTCTAATGTCATGAAATATTACTCTCTTTTTAAAATTTTTTCAGTTATTTAAAAATAAAAATACCATTCTTAACTCATGGAGCCTACAAAACAGCACTTAAACTTAAATATGTGAAATCTTGGTTTTAGCTCAAATACTATATTCTGGTGGAAGCATAACATAATCTTTAAAAGCAATTCCTGTTTTAGATTTTTTAAAAAGGGGTTATGTATGTAATAGGTATAACAGTTAGGATATTGGTATGTCACATAGAAGAATATTTATTCATTTCACTGATGCAGACTATAGGGAAAAAATACAAGATAAAATCCTAAGCCATAAAGTACTTTGCAATTTGTTGGATGAAGATCAGCAATAAATATTAACACAAGATAAAATGTAGTACATACCATCAAATATGTGAAAATATTTTTAGATATAAAGAAGACAAATTATGGATTTGCCAAATTAGTCTATTTTTTATAGAGAAGATAGCATGTTATGTGGATTTTTATATTTAATGAATATGTTGAATTTCAAAATAAAATGGTATTTTAGGCAGATGAAATTAAAAAAAACAAAATCATTGAGGTAGAGTGTATAAATATTATGCATTGAATGAAGTTGAGTGTCACCTGGAGACTTACATGTGAGTTAAAGGCTAGGCAGTAGTCCTGACCAGTGTGGCTCAGTTGGTCTAGGGTCGTCCTGCAGAGCAAAAGGTCACTGGTTTGATTCTTAGCCTAGGCTCACGCCTGGGTTGCAGATCTGGTCCCCGGTTTTGGTGCATGCAAAAGGCAACAGATTGATGTTTCTCTCACACATCTATGTTTCTAGCTCCCTCTTTCTCTCTCCCATCCCCTCTCTCTAAAACTAAGTAAATAAAATGTTTAAAAAAAAGGCAAGGCAGTATATAATAACTTAAAGTGAGGAACCATTGACATTTGTGAATGAAAAATTAGATATAGGCATAGATAATTGGTGGGTGGATGAAACATAAATGGGAAGTAATATGATAGTTAAGAAAGAGGCATCAATTAGAAAAATATTAATTCAGTCCTAGAAAGAGATAAATGTTTATACAAGGGTAATGTCAGGAGAATTGGATGGATCACCTTAAAGAAATGTTTTAGTGATATTGTTTATTCCATAGAGATATGAAGGGAAGAAAGTTGAGGCTAAAATTAGCTTTCAGTCTTAATGACAGGAGACATTAACATCATTAACATTAGCTGTTTTGTACTTTGCAGGTCAAATCCATTTTTGCATATGGAATTTCATTTAACTTTAATCGATTCGACAGACTAAAATCAATATTAATATTTTCCTTTTGTAAGAAAATTTAAGTTTAGTATGTTAAAATTTTGGATACATTGTACTATGAAGGCAGATTATTAAAAACAGCACCTTTGAGTCTAACTCCACTATCTTGTTTCACGAATTGAATGCTCCCTAACTATATAAATTTTGGATATATTGAGCATAGCAGATAACTTCTTGAAAGTTAAAAATGTGGAAAATGTGAGATATAGATTTTACTGAATGCTATCACAGAGGTAGGAACAGAAGTAGAAAGAATGAAATTTACTCTGGGCAGAAAGTCTAAAGTGATAGGAATACAAAAAAAAACCCCAATTTTTTTCAAAAATGTTTGTGATGTGAAATGAAAATATAAGGTGATGAATGCCAACATGGCAGTCTGATAACTGGCTCTGGGGCACAGTGTGATAAAGTCTCTGATGAGCACTATGTGATCTCAGTAGCATTTATGTGATCAGATGAGATAGACACAAGACAAGCAGGAAAATAAGAAGAAACAACAACAAACAAAAACAACTTGGGGCAATTTTCTGTATCTGTAGGGAACTGGAGAGGGTAGACACAGGCCAGTCAAACTTATATGCCACTATTGGCAACAGGGGATGTTCTCAAAGGAAACTATGTCTCAGCGAATGATAACAGCACTGATGATACTACAAAAGCTGTATTGTATTAAATCTAAGATATTATCTATTGAAGGATGAGATATTATTTGTATAAATCAGTAATATAGTAAAACTGCTGCTAATGAAATGCTAATGAAATTTTTTCACTCAGAATTTTATTTTAAACTTAATGAAAGAGACATTTTTTGACATTGAGTTATATATCTCTTTTATGCATACATAAATAAAAAATACAAGCAAGGTAAATTTAAGATATCTTTAAAACTATTTCCCATTCATAGTGTGATCTTTTGAGCATCTTTTTCTTTTTTTTAAAGCAATATATTCTTAAAAGATTTTATTTATTTTATTTTTAGACAGAGGGGAAGGGAGGGAGAGAAGGAGAGTAACATCAATGTGTGATTGCATCTCACCCACCCCCTACTGGGGACCTGGCTGGCAACCCAGACATGTGCCCTGACTGGGGAAGCAGACCAGTGACCCTTTGGTTCACAGGCCGATGCTCAATCCACTGAGCTACACCAACCAGGGCTCTACTGAGTATCTTTTCAACTTAGTGTTATCATTTTTGAAAATAGCAGGTTTTCTATTATTAAGAAAGTTGGTGATGTCCATTTTATTAAACGAAAAGTTTTCCTTTATTATCTCTGGGACTTTCTTTAAAGCTGTTGAACAACCTAGCATATAGAATACAATGTATGTGACATACTCTCAAATGACTCAGGAAAAAGCAGATGGATGATAGGTGCAAAAGCAGAAAGATAGATAGACGATAGATATATAACAGAATTTAAAACAACTGTGGCATAAGATTACCAATAGTTAAAACTGGGTAAAGGATATTTGGGAGTTCTTCATACTATACTAGTACCTTTTGTATATGTTTGAAACTATGTATTTGAATAATGGATTAAGCTTAGATTCAGCAGGATTCTGTCAAGAGAATTGGTCTTGACTTTCATCATATCTTTTAAACAACGGAGAAAACAATTAGGAATGACAGTGGAAGAACACATGAATCACATCTTCAATAGAAATAACTAACAAAATATATCTATGAATCTTAAAATATGTGTGGTTGTTTCCAAGCCATCAACAACTACTGGACAGTCCTGAATCACCACTACAGGGACTAAGTGTAGGGTGGGAGGAAGTATATGGGAGAGAATGGATATTGACTATGAGAAGTAGAGCCCAGAAACCACCAGCAAATACTCAATTCCCAAAAGAGAAAAAAATGGAGGGAATATTGGTTTTCAGTTCTGGGAACAACTAGGAAAACTGGAGGGCAAATTATTATGACCTATAAGGGTGAATGCCTAAAAAAGGCACAGTTACCAATAACCCACAGAGCATAAAAAGTGTCATGTGATTCTAATTACTTGAGGATCTAGAAATATCTAAAAAGAAATACTTCTTTTAGAAGTACAAGATCTTACCCTGAAAAAAAAACTCTTCAGGGAGACTTATTTGTATTGATGAGGTCAATTAAACAGAATTTAAACAGTGAAGAACAAGAGAGGGAGGAACATGTTAAATATCATTAGGAAATAGAAGCAAATATATATCACTGTTACTAAGTGTATCTGAAATATAGTATATTAAAAATTAAATACAAAGTATCCTACTCTTTCAAAATTCACTTTCCAGCACATCTTCATAAATATAGTAGATTTAGATAACATGGGACTTTTGTATTTCAAAAAGTTAAAGAAATGAGAGAAAGAATGAACAAGTTTAATATAAAAGAGGATACTATGACAAGAGTTAATGCAGATCTGTAAAAGAACAAAGAAATAAAAGTTATGGTAACTTAATTAAAAACTCATTGGTTTAAATAGCTCGTAAGGAGAAAATTAGTGAAAGGATGAGAAAGCAGAAGAACTTTAATAATAAATGCAGGAAAACAGAAATAAAAATATGAAAGAGAAACCAAATGATATCGAGGCTACAAGAGAAAGGTTCAAAATCATTGTAATAAGAATTCTAAAAAAAGAGATCGGGTAAAGAAAATAATCAAAGAAAAAATGACTAGAAATTTTGCAAGTGGTAGAAGATGATAACCTTCAGATTTATATCTCATTATTAACCACAACTAGGACATATTCATGGTTAGACACAGTGACATGAAACAAACACGAGAGACAGGAAAGAAAGAAAGAGAGAGAGAGAGAGAGAGAGAGAAAGAAAGAAAGAAAGAAAGAAAGAAAGAAAGAAAGAAAGAAAGAAAGAAAGATTGCTTTCAAAAGAATAGCAAGTAGACTGACAACTGACTCTTCAACTGTAGCTATAAGGGCAAAGTATTGGAACAATATCTTCGAGGCAATGAGAAAAACTCTAAAACTAAAATTATACAATTATCCAAATACTCAATTAAGAATGTGGTTTTTAAAAAAGATATTATCAAAAATACCCATAATAAAACAAACTTTAAACATTTTAATATCAATAGATTCTTAATAAAGGAACAATGTTTTATCCAATTTAAGATTTAATTATTTATAATATTATAATTTCCATCAGTATTTTAGGTTCATTATGAAAAGAAAAAGCTGTCTATGAAACTGTGACATTTAAATGAATGTAAGATTAATTATAAATATTAGAAAAGATGTAACTCGGTATCAATAAAATATAGTGTTTTAAGGAAAAGAAAGATATTTCTGAAGGAAGATTTGAGATGCAAAAAGAATGGTGTCTATTTAAAAAATAATGGCAGTTACCTAGCAGTATGTATGTAGTATTATTCCATTTTAGATTTTACATGTGTATGTAAATATATACATAAACAGATATACAGGATGGAGCAAAGGTAGGTTTACAGTTGTTCAAATAAAAAATAGTACAATAATTGATAAATAATACAAGAATAAACTGTGTATTGCATACTCACAACTATAAACCTATTTTGCCCCACGCTGTGCATTTAAAGAGAGCATATAAAATATATACATGTGACAGGGAGAAATATATGAAAATATGAAATGTTACAAAAATATGTGCTTTTTCTTGGTTGCATTCAAAAAAGTTGTTAAATAAATGCATATATACCTTTTATTTTAGAATAATTTCAGAATTACAGAAATGTTGGGAAGATAGCACAGACTTTTCATCTATCCCATACCCAGTACTTTCTATTACCAATATCTTAATTCAGTATAGTGTATTGCCATGAATAAGAGCACAAATAAAACCAGTACTGATACATTATTTTTAACCCTACTCCATCTTTATTTAATATTTTCTAAAATTTTACCTAGTGTCTTTTTTGTCATTCCTGTTATTGTTCCAGGGTTCCATTTGGTGTAGTACATTACATTTAACCTTCATGTCTACTCAGGCTAACCTTCACAATTTTGAAGAAAAGTTGTGAGGTATTTTTGTAGAAGGTGTCCTGATTTTGGTTTGTCTGATTTTCTTTTTTCTTTTTTTCCTTTTTTTCATGATTAGACTGAGGTTATATGCTTTTGAAAGGAAGAACACAGAGGTACCATAGAGATAAAGTACAATTCTCATCTCATCATATCCTGGATACATATTATCAACATGACTCTTCACTGTTGATACTGACTTTGATTACCTATGTGGTTGAGGTACCATTTGCCGGATTTCTCTGTAACATTGTAAAATCCTCCTCCTCTCCTCTTTCCATATTGCTCTCTTTGGAAGGAGGGCACTGCATGAAGCCCAGACTCCTTAAGTGGAAGTTTTGTTCATCATCTCCAGAGCAGATTATCTTAAAAAATTATGTAAAATTATTTGAATGAGGATTTATTTATTTATTTATGAAATCATTTATTTTATCAGTATGGATTCCTGTTTCTTTATCATTCAGATTGTAATCAAATACTACTTTATTATTATTTTTTTGCACCAAGTTTTCCAGCTTTGGGCATTAATAGGTGTTTCAGTTGACTCTTATGTTTCTTTGACATACCCTCTTTGGTGTATTTGTTTGTGGTGTTTTGCTTTTCTGTAAGTTTGTTTTAAACTTTCCTTTTTTTCTGGCAACATAATATGCTCCAGACATATCTAGTATATTTCCTGTCCCTATATATGAAGTTATTTTTCCAAGGTATCCTAGTTCCCTGTATTTGGAAAATGGTATTAGAAATTAAGATCTGAACCCATACTTATTACTTGGCAGAATCATTTTGTCATTTATTTATCCAACCAGACATTTTCTTCTTTTTCTTTCACTCTTGAACCAATTCACTCAGTTACTTCCTAATTTAATTTATAGTAAGACTTTTTTCTTCTACTTTATGCATAGGGTTTATGATAAATAAATAAGTACATTCCTACTGATAGTATTGAAATGTTTGTCTACATGCGCACATGGATTTTTTTCCCTTCTCTCCAAAGTTTTTTGCATGTGCATATGCTGAGTGCCCTGTAAGAATACAGAGTCTGAAGTAAAAATTATGTTTTTATTTGGAGATACCTACAATGTAGTGTAAATTTTGACTCAAACTGCATGTAGTAAGGATGCAGACTTTCCATTTCTCCTAGCAGATTTAGCCACCATCCTTTCTTACTTTTATCTCTGGTCTTACTTAGAACCACTGAATTGGCTTCTCACACTTCCTTGGCTTTAATTTTCCCTTTCGTTATTTTACCTCAAATAAGATTATCAAATTATTTCATTTTCAATTCCAAATAATTTCTAAAATGAAAGGGGACAATAAAAAGTATTAAAAGTTTAAATATATGTGTATATGCTGTATACAATTTATATATATATATATATATATGGTTTTCATATTTACTTCTTTGCTTTCTGATTAAAATGTTTTATTATGCTTGTGGATCAATAAAATACTTACTTTTTCCCCCCAAAAATATGCTTTAAGAGACTGAGAGAAAATGACTTCTATTAGTGTTGCCACCATGCTTGCTAGCCGGGGGAAGTGATCCTGCTTACTCTGTTTTCCCAAGTACCTTTGTAAAGAGGTTGCTGGTGACGCACTATCTAGAAAGTACCTGAAAAGGAGTAAAAAGGTATTTCTGGGCATCTTTCTGAATTAATTGTGAGTTAAAGTAAGAGCTTAGTACACTGCATGTGTGTTGTACATGAAAACAAATAAGACCAGAGAAGACTGAGACACCCGGTACAAGTTTTCCAACCTAGGGTGGCTTATCTATGTATTCAGTAATAATAATGCTTGTTTAATGTGTAAAATCTAACACAACTATTAAACTACATAGAATATTAAGACAAAATGCATAAATGGGTCAGTTTTAGGCCAATAGGAGAACAGGATTACATTGATTACAAGTTTGAGACTTCTGTTATTGTTTCTGTACTGTTAAAGCTGTTCTTAGATAATAGCTCTCTTACCTACACAAGAACAGTTATATTTTATCAAAGAAGAAATATATCCTATCAAATATATGTTGGCTTTTATATTTAACATTGTGGCTTAACTTTTATGTATGATTAAAGTTGTTTTAAATAGTATTTGATTTTTATGAAAGGAACATTCATGTGTAGTGAATGTTTATATTTTAAAAATATTTCTCACTCAAGCTGAGAATTTCAGATTAGTAGTATTAATAATACTTCCCCTTGGGAGGAGAAGGGGAGAGCAATGAGGGAAAATCGGGACAACTATAATAAAACAACAATGAAAAAGTGTAATACTTCCCTTAAGAATCACTCAAATCTTGTTTACCTGGTGATGGAGAGGTGACTGCATTGGGACAATTGGGGAAGCATATCACATCTATTTTGAAACTTATGATCTTTCAATTGATTTTTAAACAATTATTTTATTGTGGTTCAGTTACAGTTGTACCCATTTTCCCCCCGTTGCTCTCTCTTCCCTGGTCCTTCCAACCTTTGCCCTCAAAGGCAACCCCCACCCCATTGTTCTTGTCCATGGATCCTTCGTACATGTTCCCCTTTGTTCCCCATTATCTCTGTCCCTCCTCCTTCCCCTCTAGTCACTCTCAGTTTGTTCTTTATTTCAATGTCTTTGGCTCTTTTTTGCTCATTTGTATGTTTTGTTGGTTAGGTTACACTTGTAGATGAGATCATATGGTATTGGTCTTTCACTGCCTGGCTTATTTCACTTAGCTTAATGCTCTTCAGTTCCATCCATGCTGTTGTGAAGGGTAGGAGCTCCTTCTTTCTTTCTACTGTATAGTATTCCACTGTGTAAATATACCACAGTTTTTTAATCCACTCATTTTTTAATGGGCACTTGGGCTGTTTTCAGTACTTGACTATTGTAAATAATGCTGCTGTGAACATAGGGGTGCTTGGGTTCTTCTGAATTGGTGTTCTTAGGGTATAATCCCAGCAATGGAATTGCTGAGCCAAAAGGCAATTCCACTTTTAGTTTTCTGAGGAAATTCCATACTATTTTCCACCGTGGCTACAGCAGTCTGTATTTCCACTAATAGTATGCTAGTGTCCCCTTTACTCCACAGCCTCACCAGCACTTGTTGTTTGTTGATTTATTAATGATGACCGTTTTGGTCACTGTGAAGTGGTATCTCATTGTGGTTTTAATCTGAATGTCTCTGATGGCTCCTGATGTTGAACATCCTTTCATATGCTTATGGTCCCGTGTATGTCCTCCTTGGAGAAGCGTCTGTTCAGGTCCTTTGACCATTTTTTGATTGGATTCTTTATCTTCCTGTTATGGAATCATGTGAGTTCTTTATGTATTTTGAAGATCAAACCCTTGTCAGATATCTTTGGCAAATATGTTTTCCCATATGGTTGGTTCCCTTTTTATTTTGCTGATGTTTTCTTTGGCCACCCAGAAGCTTTTGAATTTAATGTAGCCCCATCTACCCATTCTTTCCTTTATATCCCTTGCCCTAGAGGGCATATTGGTGAAAATATTGTTGCATGGGATATCTGGAATTTTCCTACTTATGTTCTCCTTTAGGATTTTATGGTGTCATGATTTATATTTGTCTTTTAACCATCTTGAATTTATTTTTGTGTATGGTGTAAGTTGATGACCTAGTTTCATTTCTTTGCATGTACTTGTCCAGATCTCCCAACACCATTTGCTGAAGAGGCTATTTTTACTCCATTGTATGCTCATGCCCCTTTGTCAAATATTAATTGACCACAGAGACATGGGTTTATTTCTGGGCTCTCTACTCTGTTCTTTTGATCTATGTGTTTGTTCTTATGCTAGTTACCAGACTGTTTTGATTATAGTGGACTTGTAATGTAATTTGATACCAGGTATTGTGATCCCTCCTACTTTATTCTTCTTTCTCAAAATTGCTGAGACTATTCAGGGTCATTTATGGTTCCATATAAATTTTTGAGTTGTTTGTTCTATATCTGTGAAATGTGTTATCAGTGTTTTAATAGGGGTTGCATTGAACCTATTATCTATTGTGGGTAATAAGAACCATAAATATTGTGAGATATTAATATCAATATCTAAAATGATAAATAGAAACCAGTAAGTTATGAGAGAGAATTTGGGGATAAATCAAAGATAACTTTTTATTTGAGACAGAAATATTTTCATAGATATATGTATTTTTTTCTGAACTATTTCATAATATGTTTTTAGCCAAAACATAAACCCATAAAACTATATTTTTATAATTATTCTTAACCCAGTATCTCAGTTTAATAAATCTAGGTCAATTTAATCCATTTACAAAATTGTGATGTTATATTTTTGATTTTATGTACCTTATCTTCTTTTCTTTACTAATTACAAATCTTACTATATATTTTGTGTCACCTTTTAACCTACAGATAGTTTCTTTTGATTTTTATTCCTTTTATGTTAATGGATTAAAACAATATACTTAATTGATGCTGAAGGTATTTGGCACATTTAAATTAATAGTTTTCATAAAACAAATAGAAATTGAATTAATAAGCATATAAATAATGTGTTATTCAGAAGCAAACAACAAAAAATATTTATGAGATTTTAATAAATGAAGACCTTTTTACTAAATTGAAGAAGAAAACAAGACAATTCGGTAGTGTAAATACTATTTAGAATGATTCTGTACCATCTACCTAAAGCTGGAAAATAATAAAAGAAGCAATAGCTTGTTGTTAAAGAAAGGAGTAAATGATTTCAGATGTGTATAAGTCTTAACAAACGCACGCTTTCTGGAAAGACTAGTTTGGCCAATAGTAAAGAGAAATTTGAAGCACTTCATAATGAGACCCCTTCAGAGGCTTGGGAGGTGAAAATCGAGCTGGGTCAGATGAAATAAGAGCTCTATCCCTACCTCATATAGAGTAGGACAGTGCTTCAGGGTTGGTCAATATTTGAAAGTTAAAAAAGTAAATGGGAAATAGTTTTTCAACTGTGTTGGAAAAATTAAACCCACTAAAATATTGAAATACCAATTAAAATATATCAGAGACTTCAAATTTATTATTAAAATCCCTGCCTTATTAACTTGGATTTTCTAGAATTTTGTATAACTTGTCTGCTATTATCACATGACATCTACTCAGATTCCTGTTAATTAGATATTTTTAGAAGGCTTTATTCTCTACAGAAATTTTTCTAAAAACTACTTATTTTTGTTTATAATCACTCATTGACAAATAATGCAAGTTATTTTAAATATATAGTTCTTATGTGCAAGGTTCAAATGTAAATGTCCTGGTGTTGGAAAATTTGTTAATGCTGCCTTTCAGTTTCTAGAATTGTGCTCAGTAAACATCTGTGCTCAAAATATATTGTTAAAAGTAAATGAAATAAGGGAATGGTCAAGATTATATACTGAGAATATCTTTTTCTAGTATAATATAGGTGCAATAAGTGGATACATAATTCATTGAACTATGAAAATATCAAACTGTAGATGTTTGAAGGGTTTGGCATCATGATGTGTTGACATAACTTGTATTTATAAATGGTGTTTTATTCTGGTGTACTAAATTATTAACCAGAAATTAGAAGTAAAAGAATCAAGTACAAAACAAAAAATAAAAAATTAGAAAAAAGGTATTTAAAGCATAGCTTAATTGAGTTCAAGATAAAATGACAAGTCATATTCTACTTGAATTATTTCTTCAATAGTTTAGATTTTCCTCATAATGTCCATCAAAACTTCTCTAACAAAATGACTAGTAAGTGAAGTTTATGAGTATAATAATACTTAATTGATCTTTATTGTTGTGAATAAGTTCCCAAGTCATTACAGTATCTTGATTGAATTTAACAAAATAAATGCATAAATAAAACTCCAGACATCAAAGAATTCATTCATAAATCATAAATTAAGAATATGTTGGTCTTTCAGGAATGGTATCATGGGTCTTTAGGAGTATCAAAGAAGGGGTGATCAGAGACAAAAACAGTCGTTGACTCTATCTCTAAGGTTAGTGGGTTCTGGGGTTTCAGTGGTAGAGTGGGTTGTTGCAATTTCCAATGGATAAAGCAAATTTATCTTTGCTTTTTAAGCCCACGTCAAGGAAGAATATAAAGCAACATGGGGAATCAGGATGGCCTAAGTCAGTTCTATTGGTAGAGTGTTATAAGAGGTTTTTTTAAAAACTTAAAATAATTTGAGTCAAGCTATTCAATGGTTTTAAAAATATATTCATGATATGTTATTTGGGAAATTTCAAGTATAACAGCAAGACATTTCAATGTTTTACAGGAGATCTACATAATTTGACCTTCACTGCATAGAAAATTTGTCCTCTTTCAGATAATTTTGTATCAGAGCTAAACTTGACACACCCTAACTGAAATGCTGATTTTTAAATTATCAATAATAGTAGATGATTATAGTCATAAGATTTCTTCTTAGCTTATCATTGTTCTTCTGAAAACTTTTTGTATCTTTAGATGACTTAATATCAAAGCCTTGTATTCCATGGAGGTAATTGTTTCTTTATATCATTCCTTTTCTTAAAGTTTTAGCAAAATCACTATCCAAGACACTAATGGGTTATTATCTTCTCTTTTTAAACTAGTTACAGGAATTCAATAGCTTCCTCTCCTTTGACAGTATCATTTTTATTCCTGACAAGAAAAACAATCAACCGATTATTTTGGAGACATTTTAATCTTTTTATTTTTGTTTCCTATTTACAATGTCCTCTAAATTTAGATAAAGGACAATCTTCAAATTTTAATTTGTTCTCAAAATCGATTTATTTCCTTGTTCTCCTGTTTTTATATTGTTCTCATTCCCTGAGCTCAAGAATTCTTTTCATTTTAAGTGCTTTAAAGAATGAAATGTAAAGAGTGGTACTTCTGGGATAAGACACTTGACTCCCTTGTATAGCTCAATTTCTCTTTGAAATAACTCAATCAATATAAAAAGAGTCTATATTATTGCTGGAAACTATAAAAGGTTCATTTAGCTGTCTGAAATTTAAAGAGGTATTTTTCAAAAGAAAAATTTAGGGTGATTTGACAAAAATGGAGCACAAACCATAGATATTGTATTGGGAATTAAAAGGAAGTCCATTGGTGAGTAAGTGAAAGGTTCCCATCTTCTTTCAGAGCCGAACTATCCACTTGTGTTTTATCCGAACAGGACACAAAGATGAGGATAAGCTATAGTGAGCTCAGTGGGGAGAAATAGATTGTAATACACTCAGAACTTCTAGCCTACACAACTGATCCTGGCAAGTGGTTATCCCAGGAGTCTGCTCACAACTTGTTACCTCCCCCGCCAACCCCATCCCCATACGTGGCCCTGTGTCCTTTTATTTCCTTACATTCCTTCACCTCTGTATGGAGCACAGGACTTCTTCCTTGTTCTCCTTCAATGCTCACACTTACTGTGGATCAAATCTGTCATGTGGTCACTGGACATATTGTATCTCTCCTTTGCAGCATTGCTGAGAGTTATTTTGTTTACATAATTATTTGATTAATGTTATCTCTTACACTAGAATGCAAGCTTCAAGAAGGTAGGGTTCTCACTTGCATTGAATTTCAATGCCAATTAGGGAGATAGGAGGCAGGGTTTGGGAGATAAACAACATAGTACTTAGGGTTTTATTTGTATTGTCATGGTCTGAAAAGCTCCAAACTGAGATATTTACCTTAAGCCCCCTGGGGTAGTAATTTCCATATGTATATATTTATACAAATGTGTTTAATAAAGCTATAAACAGTGAATGGCCGTGGTAAACATCAAATTCAGGAGTATCTACTTTTGGCTTCATAGCAAAAGAATGAAATTGTAAATTATTAGCAATATTTTATATCTTAATTTATGTAGATTGTGCATGTTGTTTTTGTTAGGTTATACGTTGAATCCTTTTACATAGCTGCATGTTTTTAATAATTTAGATTTTATATAAAAATCCAATTAGTTAAGAGTATATTTGTGTGGTGACACTCTAAACACATCAAGACATTAGAAAAGAATGAATACTCTTCAAAAAATTTTAAAAATAGTTTATATTTTAATTAGAAGATAAATAAAAACCAGAATAATCTTTATTCAATACAAGGAAAATTAATTAATGCTCATGAATTTATTTTGCTTTTATTTTAAGACATTTTTATTTAAATTCTGTTTATAACTTTTTGAATTTGTAATACATTCATGTGGTACAAAATTAAAAAAAACAAAAGGAGTAATTATCTTAAAAGATTATGAAATAAATAGCATTTATGGACCTGCCTATGATGAATGAGAAAAGACATGAATAAACAATTTACAAAAGAAGATATAATGACGGATACATTGAGGAAGCTAACCTGCAGATTAGGTTTAAGTAAGTAAACTTTTTGTTTTCTCCAGTGAATTTAGAAATATTTTATCATAATAAATTATAGAAATTAGAAAAATTATTTAATATTCAGTTTAGTATTTGGTTTTCAACATTAAGAGTTCAGGAAAGGTGTGAAATATTTTTTAGTCAGGGGTAAAGACCCATAGGTGTCACTGTATCTAGTCTTTGCCCTCATACGTCACGTGCTCTGCCCGTTAAGACAAGTTTTCATATCTTATATCACTCTTTGACCCTCATTACTCGTCTCCAGGGTCGTTCAAGGGCTCTTTTTTCTTCTATTTTCACATTCATAGGGTCCGAAACTGTATGTAAACACGCCCGTGGTGCTGCGGTAGCTATTCTGGCTGTGCTTGAAATTTTTTCTTCTCCTCTAGAACTTGAACGATTTGTGCCCTGTATCTTTCCCACTTAAGTTGCTTTCCTCATTGTTTCTTTTTTTATGTTTTTTCTTCACTCAGATTTCTCTTGATGAACTCTCTCAGAAGACTTCTTCCCTGGTATCATGAGCAGAGAAAAGCAGAAGGAGGGAATACTAAGTCAAAATGTGAATAGCTGGGCCACTTTGCTACAAATGTGTCTCCATTTTATTATACATTAAAAAGCATATAAAGTACCACTCAGATTACAGTGGTTTCTTGAAGATTAAATTTGTTTGCCCATGTAAGAGTTGGCTAGTAATAGTAGTAGTATCAGCAATTGTAGTTAAAGTATTTAGTATCGGTATAATAAACATTTTCAAACCTCCTTCTACTTCTTCTCTTCTTAATCACTTTGCCTAAACTAGTTATAAGTTGCTAGTAGTACTCACTGCACAAGTTGCAAAGTCAGAATGAGGTTTTCATTGATTTCAAATGATCTTTGTTCACATTGACTCAAAGAAAACCTTGTTTCCTTATATTAAATATAAAAACAAAACAAAAAAAAACCCCCAAACCTCTGGAATTACAAATATAAGATATAGTATATTGTGGTTGATTGTAAATTATGTTTTAGTGTATTTTTAACTCATTGAATATATTTTAGCATTATGAAGATTTTGATTGATAAAGAATGTCCCAAAGCTTTATAAAGTTTGGAAGGAAAAACTACATAAAGCTTTTTTATATAAATAGTATTTCATGGAGCTTTATTTGGCAGATGGTTCTTCAGTTCACATAATGTTAAATATATTTCTTAATTTTGTAAATGTTCAGAAAATGCTTAAACAGTTAATATTAAATGAATTGGAGCATATGTATAACCAGTTTATTTAAGGACAAATGAAACAAAAAGATTTAGAATATAGGAATGTTAAATACACATGCACATATATTTTCATTAATTATCAACTATAAGACATATATATATTATATGTTAATATATGAGAAAATAACCAAACTTAATGTTTATATTATAGGGTACATTATATTTCCTAACACTTAACATGTGGAACAACATTGTTTATGTTTTGAAACAAACATACACAAAAGATAAACTATATTTGTCTTTTTCTTTAAGGCACCTTATAAGATCAAGTTGTTTTATTTCCATTTCTTTCTATTTTCTAATTCTTTGTGCTGAAATTACTTTTTTAATTAAAAGCAAATTAAATCATAATTCCTTGCAGGCAAAAACACATATACACATAAACAAGCATGATTTGTATTACAATTAGATCTCTTCTCACTTTTAGTCAAAGAAAAAGAGGGTTAAAGGATTTGTACACTTAGATAATATTTGAAATCATAATTCAAAATATAAATCAATGTACACAGAGAGCATTAAAAATTCCTTTCAAATATCAGCCTAAACCTTCAGGTAATTAAGTTACCGTTTTATTACATGTTGTGAGGATAAAGACCTCTGCATTCTCTATTTTTCTGACAGTAATAAAATGTCTTGACATGTTTACTGAAAGTAATTGACAACAGAAAAAAAGTTTTAAAAAATCTCTCTCCTGTTTAAAAAAAACTTTTTCAACTTTACTAATCATATTTCAATAATTATATTTTAAATACCTAAATAATACATTTGTTGTATGTGTGATTCTACATAGTTTTGAAAATGTTTTCATAAGCTTTAATTGATTTACTCAACCCAGGGACTATGTAAGTAGAAATGTGATCATCATTCTTTGTAGAATGATAAGGAAACAGAATTAATAGATCTAGCAAAATAGATAATTAATAGATATAACAAATTAGGTAATTAACTAGTAACCTTTGTAATGATATAATTGTAAAAATTACAGTCAAAACAGAGCTCAATAATTCTAAAACTAAATTGTTTATCATGAGTCCTTTTTAATGTATAATCTAAACTTTATTTGAAGGACTTTTTTCTCTTTTTATTGAATTTATTGTGGTGACATTAGTTAATAATATTATATAGATTCAGGTATACATTCTTATAATACATTATCTGTATATTATATTATGTGTTTGCTCCCCCAGTCAAGTTTCCTTCCATTATCATTTATCCTCCCTGTACTCTCTCTTACCTCCCCCACCCCTTCGCTCTGATAATCACCATACTATTGTCAGCATCAATTATATTTTTGTGGTGGTTGTGCTTTGTTTTTAATTTTTGCCTAATACTTTAAGTACTGGTAGATATAGAAAAGGAGCAGCCAATTTTGCATGTGGCTCTAACTTCCCTTTTTACTGTGTTATTATGTAGAAGATACATATTCATTCTGAGCCCCTTATTAATGTGTGTTTTAGATTTTAAGTGATTAACATAACAACCCAAATAAGTTTTCAAATAAGTTTTTAAATGAGGAGGGATTTTTAAGATTATGACCTTTTAAGGCCAAAGAACAGCTAATTTAAGACATAGCTAAATCTAAATCTCAAAGACTCATCTACCTCAGTTCTTTCTCTCTGACTCTTGATTTGCCCTCTTATAATAAATAACTGTATTTATAAACATTCTCCATAAGACAAATAGTCATCACCAGCACTCTGTCTCTTAACAATAAAAAGTAACTTTTTTGACAAAGGAGGCAAAAACCTGCAATTATCTAAAGATAATTTGCTCAAAAATTGGTGCTGGGAAAACTGGACATCTATACCCAAAAACAAACAAACAAACATACAAAAACTAGACCATCTTCATATGCCACACACAAGAATAAACTCAAAATGGAATAAAGATAACATAAGCATGAAATTCTGGATATTTCTAGTAGTGACATTTTCTGATATATTGCCTCAGGCAAGGAAAACAAAAGAAAAACAATAGACAAATGGGACTACATAAAACTAAAAAGTTTTTGCACAGCAAGGGAATCCATTAACAAAATAAAAAGACAACCCACTGAGTGGGAAAACATACCCAACTAATGATATATCTTATAAGGGCTTAATATCCAAAATGAATGAAAAACTTTTAAAACTCAACACCAAAAAAATAAACAACCCAATTTAAAAAAATGGACAAAGGACTTGAATAGACACTTCTCCAAAAAGGACATACAGATGACCAATAGACCTATGAAAAGGTGCTCAATGTCACTAATCATTACTGAAATGCAAATTAAAACCATAATGTGATATCACCTCAAACCTGTCAGAGGGCAAGGATGTGGAGAATGGTGAACCCTTGTGTGCTCTTGGTGGAAATGTAGATTGGTACAGCTACTGTGGAAAGTAGTATGGAGTTACCTCAAAAAACTAAAAATGGAACAACCTTATACCTCAACAATTTCACTTCTGGGAATTTATCCTAAAAAACCCAAAACACTCATTCCAAAGAATATAGCATCCTTATGTTCATTGTAGCATTATTTATAATAGACAAAATTTGGAAGTAGCCTAAGTATCAATCAGCAGATGAGTAGATAAAACAATTATGATACATTTATTTACATAATGGAATACTACTTAGCTGTAAAAAAAAATAATTTTCCCCTTTGTGACAGCATGGATGGACCTGGAGAACATTATGCTATGTGAACTAGCCAGTCAGAGAAAGACAATTATATGATTTCACTCATACTTTAAATCTCATGAACAGACTGAAATAACAAGCAAAATAGAGACAGATTCATAAAGAGCAGGCTGACAGCTCTGAGGGGCATTGGGGAGGGAAGGGATTGAGCTAAAAATAAAAAATAAAAGAGAAAAAACTCATAGGTACGGACAGCCCTGTGGTGATTGTGGAGTGTGGTGATGCGTGGAGGTGGAAGAGGGTATAAGTAGGGTAAATGGCAATGGGAAAATACATAAGAAAAGTAATATAAAGTACAAAAGTAATGTAAAATATAAAAACATTAAATTAAATTAAATTGAAAAAACTGGAATACTGAAGTCGTTTCAGTGTTCCATGGAAAACCACGAGACTCAGAGTGGTCCTGCTTTCCTTCCACAATCTTTGAAGTAATGATTAAGCCATGGACTCAAATATTCTGATTGGCTAGCCTGGGTCAAATGTCTTCTCCATGTAGTAACAGCAGCAGGCATTTCTGTATGATTGATAGCTCCTTAAAATTACGATAGTGGAGGAGGATGAATCAAATCAGACCCATTGTCTGACAAATGTTGTATCTATACATTACCCTTATGACAACCAAGCATCCATATGCACTTCTTTCTATATATACTAAAAACTGCCCTGCTCTATGTATACTGTAATACTATGTACCCTATCAAAAGTAGCTGTCCTTCAAATCTAGGCTGTCCAGATGTAAAATCTAGGATGTAGGCTGTGTCGATCTGGCATGGCAAGCAATAGCTAAGTGATAGATATCATAAATCTTAATGTGTTCAATGGTATGAACAAAGTAAAAAATGTTTTTAATTATGTATGTATTAGCTGTAAAACATTTAGTAAAGAGAGGAGGAAACCCTTTTTCAGTATTGTATTTTATTTCATTTTAATTTTTAAAAATATATAGTCTTTATTATATGTTTTCTATTACTATTTAGTTCCCTAGGTTATACCCCCTTCACCCAGTAATCACTGCACTGTTTCCCATGTCCATGAGTCCTCTTATCTTTTTGCTCAATCCCTCCACCCTCTAACCTGCCCTCCTACACTAGCTGTCATCTGTTTTCAATCTATGAGTCTGTCTCTGTTTTTGCTTGTTAGTTTGGTTTGTTCATTAGATTCCACATATAAGTGAAATCATAAAAATTATATTGTGTAAAAAAAGTCACATTTTGTTATTTTCCATGAATCAGCTTAATTTTTATTTCAAGCCTCAATAACCTCAAAATGGTAAAAAATAAAAACCTTATCTCATTCAGGATTGTACCCCTTTCCCTGCTGGGCATGGGGCGTGCAGAGTGGAGTGGCACCCTGTTGGGGATGAGGGTGAGGAGCAGCTGGTTTTAGGAAAGAGACCTCCAATGATGATTGTGGATGCATGCATGGTTCTTTGTCTTCCTTAAAAACAACAACAACAACAACAACAAAAAACCGTTAAGAATTTATCTTTGTAACCACCCATTTTTCTCTCCCAAATGGTGGTCCTGTTAACATTTTTCTTACATGCAGTGAAAATTTAGGTATTTTTGAATATAATATCGTCAGGATACCAAAATTGTAGGTATGTGGAGCTATGTACAGAGTATTTTGTGAAAGAAAAGGTGTGAAGTTTCTCATTTTGGGGAGAATTTTCTTTACCTTTTCTCGTGACTCTTGTTTCTGAGAGCTTTATTTTTTATCACATTTTGAAAGGACTATTTTAAGGTAGTAGGTTAATTTTCAAAATAATAAGAGGAATTTTAAACTACACTGTTCCTTAAAATTATTTTGAAAAAACTAATAAACTACTCATGTTAAGACACAATAGATTTTGGAACTTATATCTTGGTTTCACATTTCTCCCATATTGCCCAACATCTAAGAAACCAGTCTAAATTTAGAATTTTGAAACATCAAAACCATAAATTCCACTATTAATAGGACAGGGGTCAGGAGTCGAGTCAGCAAGGAAAAGTAGTTTAATATGAATGTGTTGAGAAGTATAGTTCTTTTTCCAGGGGACTTGCCAATTCAGACCCTGTTTACAGAATGTCAGATGAATTACAAAACAACATTGTTTTAAGGAAATGAATTAGTTACTAATTCATTAGATCCTTATATTCTTTATATTTTTATAAATAATATAAATATAATATAATTATAGTTGCTATTGAAATTGTGAGTAATTGAGTACTTGATAATGTTAGTATTAAGCATATGTGTTTCATTCAGTACAAGCAGGTAAATTGTTGTGTCTGTAAAGGCAACCATGTTATATCCTTAAACCCATTACTTTTGTTTCATGGTGAAGTCCCTGACCAGCACCTGCTGTTTGGAGAAATAAAAAAACATCGTTCTCCATTCCATTCCTAGTATGTGCTACTTCATTATGACAATTGAAGGTAATGTTTCAACTGTCCAGAAAACTTTTGTAGATATTTAATGATTAAGCACATTAACTGTTTGGCAGAGTCAAGAAATAGGAAATACCTAGGAAAGATCTGTCGCATGTGATATACAGTTTCTAAAGTTTGTTTTGTTGATGATAATGAGAATTTCTCATAACTAATGTCTGGGGAGGTGATAAACTGAAGGAAGACGGGTCCTTTTCTGTTGTAACTCTGAAAGTTTTCACAGGCTAAGGTGCAGTTTGGGTCTCCAAGAGGACCAGCTGGAATTCTGTGTATCTCAGAGTATTTGGCAGTGAATCATTTTTAATGGCATACTCCTTTGAACAACTTTGGGAAATTTTAATATAGACTTGTATTATATTAGAGCTACAAGTACTCTTACAAATTACCAGGCTGAAGACATTTATATTATAAATGAGAAAATTGAGGGCCAGATAAAGCTTCTCTAAATTTGCCAAAAATATACTTAACGGAAGAATAAGAAATTCATAGTTTTGTTCCAGGTCAGGGATTTTTTTTTCCAATAAAGTACTCAATTTTAGAAGTTAATTTCACAATGCTTCAGAATACTCCATTTTTGGCCAGTAGTGAGTTTAATAAAAATTAGCTTCAGTATCCAAACTGGTAAAACAAATGAAGCAAAATATTTAAGACTGCTATCAAAAATTAAAGCTTGCATTTAGATTGAGAAGAGACGACCTTTACACTCTCAGACCTTGAAATAATTTCAGCAAGGCCTGTACTAGTTGAGACAAGGCTAGGACACTTCCTATAGTATATGTCCCTTGGGAGGTAAGGAAACTGAACTTGAGCAGAGCTCCAATGACAACGTTGGGCAGAGGAGAGAAAGTGCTCAAGGGTACACAAAGAAGCAGTTTGAAGAGAACTGATTCTCTTAGACCCTAAATGATCTAGTACCAGTGAAAGCATTCATCATTGCATGGGGGAAGAATTACTGCCCTGGCTAATTCTTAACAAGGGTTTATAACTCTTTGTAACTCATGTTTTTGTCCAGGAAAGAATCTGTGAGAAACCTGCAGTGCATCTCAATCCCACCCCCTGTAGCCACTGATCTCTGTGATATCACTGAAATACAGTGTTGCGTCAAGGTTATACATTTCAGCCTTCATAAAAGTGAGCATGGAGGAGAGGAAGATATGGATTGATTTTCTGTCCTTCTCTTTCTAGTATACTAAGTTTGGTATTCAAGTCCAGAGTCTAACACCAAAACTGCTGTAATCTCTTGTTCTGCCAATGGTTTCATGGGACGCCTTTCTGTAAACCCACCTGCTTCCAATTAAATGAGATTTTTTTTCTCTCAAAGATATTTAGGAACCTGTATGAATTTTCCCTAACAAGCCTCTAAAATGTATTTTTGGATAATACTTCTAATTCATTGTGCTCCAAATCCAGACTATACTAGATTTATAAGCACTCATCTTATTTTTTGAATTTCCAACCGTGCTTACAATGTACATTAATGTAATGTGCTTTATGTGCACCTACTACAATATCACTGACAAAAATTCCCATACTTGCTGCCATCCTTTGATCCTGCAGAAAACAGGTCTTTTTCTCAAAGTAAATTCCATTCATTTGCTCAAACAGAAATTATTGTTTTGTAAAAAAATAAATAAAAAAAGCCTTGCATTTTCTCTTTTTTCTCTCTTTGTTTTCATTATATTTCTAGGCAGTCTGTATTTGGATTTTTCATCAATGAAAACTAATGGAACTTTTTTAGTATATTTGTTTCTCCAAACCAAATCATCTTATACATCATGACTTGCTAAAATTCCAGAATATCAAGGTAATTCAAAAAAAAAAAATCACATTCTAGTCTCACAGACCCTCAATTTACAAAACACAAGCAAATCCTTAGCACCAGATGTGACTATCACAGCCGTTGACACTCTAAACAACCTTATACATACATTAGTACCATCTCCAAAGCACAGTCATGCCCTGAAAATCAATACTTAGTATAATATAGATCTACAATGCTCTAGTAGTCAATGAACATTAGCTTAGATATGGTGCTATCTGAGGGGAAAAAGAGAAGAGAAAGATAAAATTTACATTTTCAGGCAATATACATATGCAAATTATCCAGAGTCCCACTAATGTGCATATTCTTTAAGATGTTAATTGTGACACTAAAATTTCCTTACACTAGGAATTTTATAATAATTCCATATAGTTTTCTCTCTGCAATCAAACCTCACATAATTTAGAAATTTGTAAGATGTCAGCAATAGTTTGCTTATCTTGCTTGATATCCTTTTCTTCATTTATATTTAAATCTCTAAATATTCCTTTCCTTTTCCACTTTATGGAGCCCCACTTCCATTAACAAACTAAAAGAACTCTTTTTTTCAATCACTAGTTCAAAGGCCTTGCTCTTTCTACTTGGTAATAAAAACTCTGATATCCATTATATGTTATACGCTTTTACGATCTTCTCTTTAACTTTCCTATTTTTGTTCCTTATAGAGTTATTTTTATTTTTTAAATTTTTTGTAAATATGTGTGTGCCCCATCATCTACAGCACATTTGTTCAAATTGTGCCTTTCATAATCTCCCCTTTGTGTTCTCTGTGGTCTGGTTGTCAAACTCCTGATAGTTTAATATTAGACTTTCTTCAGTGTTTCTCTACATCTTTTATCTTTTATTTAGGATTTTTATCTCTCAGTCTTCTGTACCCTGAGATGCTTTTTAATGCCTTAATTCTATTTTTTATTTTTATTGAATTTATTCAACAAGGGACTTTGAGACTGTTGAATTTCATTTTTGACCATATATTGATTCGAATAATGGAAATTATATTTTAAATTTATAATAAACACCTCTTATTTTCCATTACTTTTAGATATTTTGATCATGTTTAAGAGATATACTAACATCTTTGGTCTTTACCAATAAGAAAGCTTTGTCTTAGCTTTTCCACCTCCAGCAAATGCTTCTCTTTGTTTATCTAGGTATTTCTTTGCCATGATTCAGGCTTTCCAAAAATATATAATGATATATGATTTTATATTCATTTTTAAAAAACTGTAAAAGACAAGATATTCTTTATGGTTTACTTAGAATTTTAATTTCTATTGACAAAAGTCCTGTTTCCTTTTCTACCTGAAACCGTATATTTTCATTAGCTGTACATCACATTTTAAAACTGTTTCTTGTATTATTTCTACATAACAGGGATCTTAGGGTCCTTTTTTTCTTTTCTCTTCTGTAGTTCTCTAACTCTCTGAGCCTCTGACACAGAGCACTTGCTGCATAGTCACCATGTTTGTTTTTGTTTTTGTTTTTTGCCATCTCAGTATGGTGGTTGTAATTAAATGTATCACACACTTGTATTTATTCTGTCATGAAGTGAATTCTATTTCTTTGCCTCCTTTTGAGGCTCACTATGATGACTGGATGTTGTAGAATCTACTTTTCCATTGCCTTAGTTTTTATGGTTGGTGAATGGGAAAGTTCAACTCCCCTTTCATTTTTAATGAAACTGCTATAATAGAGTTCTTTGCACCTTAGTGGGATACTGTAACAGGGTGCAGAACATGGGTCTCCTGATAATAGGGGAACACACCCACAATCCTGTCTTCAGGCAGGATTGGAGGGGGGCAGGGAAAAGCAGAAAGTATAGCATTTAAGACACATTGCAAAACAAAGGCAAAATAACAACCATGCCTTCCTGAAGGAAAGAAGGCTGCTCCAGGGCGGGGGTGGGGGCACAAATCCTGTATGTGACTGTGAGAATACACAATGACTGGTGACATAGCCAAGGGAGGTGGATGCTCTCACCAGATGCCTGTGAATCACTGGGAACTCTTGCTATGACTAAAGATAGCACCGGAAAGAGAGTTAAAGACACTGGGGAACTGACAAAAATGGTGGACACTAATGCACCATAGCACCATAGAAAAGGCTGAATATGAAATCCCATAGGAAGTTCTGAACTGAGCATTTATATTAGGGCAGGCCGAAGGTCAGGAAGGGAGACATGAGGTCAGAGGAGCTCTGCAGAGGAGGCCTAAGGAGGGAGTCATGAGGAGAGGAGGTATGCCTGGAGAAGCTGACGGCAGAGCTAACAGGGTTGTGGTGACCCATCAGGCCAAACACATAGGCATGTGGGAGATGCTTGGAGCTGAACTATGACTGGGAATGGTGAGTTGCAGACTTCTGCTTCTTTGCAGGATGTATAGAGAAGCCACTCTCTTGGTGTGGAGCTGTTGGTACAGGACTTTAGAGCTTGGTTCAAACTCCCTTCCTTCGGGCTTTTGGCATTTTGGACATTCTGGGCCTCTGACTCCTATGGGAGCTCCTATGAGACCAGGAGATGTGGGGCGCACCAGGGACTTAGATCTCACACGGATGGAAGCCCTGCTCTGAGGCAGGGTCCCATGTAGGGACATGCCTCCCTGGGTCCCAGCATTTGAGACATCATGATCCAGTGTAACATGGTACATGGTTCCCTGAACTGCTACATGGAGGCTGAGACCAATGTACCCCAGATCCTGAATGAAAGCTTCTGCAAGGGGGTGACGACTCTGAAACCCAGAGGTACACATTCCAGAGAGCATGGAAATCTGTTTGTATTGTAGAGGGAATCAAGACTGATACCTAAGATGAAATGCTAATTACCCTGACTTATGATGTAAATGCTTCTCTCCCACCTCTGTAAGCCCTTTTCGCGCCAAATCTATACCACGCCTCCCAATACCCTCCCCCACTTGACCCAGCTTAAAAGGAATGTGGGGCTATTGTTCTGGGCTCAGAATTTAGAGTTTGTCTCCTCTGGGCCCGTGCACGTAAATAAAGATCGTGCTCCTAAACCCCTCGGTGTCTGGTCGTTTCATTTTTCCATAACATTTGGTTCCCTGACCGGGAAACGACCTTACATAAATTCGGGCCGACTTGCTGCCGACTGAGCAGGGTGGGCTGGGTGCCCAGTGGCCCGGTTGGGGACCGGGGAAGCGTGTGCCCTGAGATTTCTCAGGCCCCGACCGGTTGGGACACTGGACTCCTGCCCGTGACTCCAGACGGGAAGTGGGGGCTTCGGAACACGATCTATCGGAAGGCGCCGGATCGGTAAGTGCCCCAGGGACCAGACCGGAGATCGGGAGGGATTTGGGTCCCTCATCTGTTACAGTAGGATCGAGACTACGGAAGTCTGACCGCTGGACCCTCACTTGGGGAGGGAACTGAATAGCCCCTGAATGTTTGAAAGTAAACCCAAGTGTGTCTGTGTTTGTGGCTCCTCGGGCGCTAGCCAACGGAGTGAAAGTGGGTCCCAACCTGCGGTTCCTGTGTCAGGTTGTACGGCATAACGGCTGACAGTTAACCCCGAATTCTGCTGGGGCAACCTTAGCCAAGACCGACTTCGTCCCGCGAGGGAGCAGGCCAGGTGGACGAGCGAGCGCCCCCACCCTTTGTGTGTCTGCGCTGCGCGGGAGGGAAGCCATGGGGGGCGGGCCTTCTACAATTTTAGATTGTATGCTGCAGAATTTCAGCAAATTTAAAGGGCAGGACCCATCGTTTGATGCGGGCCAATTAGAGACATTTCGTACTGCAGAGTGGCCGACTTTTGGGGTCGGCTGGCCCCCCGAGGGAACATTAAATCTATCCACTATAAGAACAGTTCACCTGAAAGTTACAGGAAAGCCAGGACATCCCGATCAGTTTTCCTATATAGATAGATGGCAGGAGTTGGCCCAGGATATGCCCAGCTGGCTTAGTAAGTGCGAGGGGACTCAGGGGCGCCGTAGAGGAGCCGCCGGCGGGGCACGCCCAAGAATGCGTTGTCCGCAGGTGCCCCCTACGGCTCCCCCGCAGGAGCCCCTGACTCCTCCGCCTTCTATCTCACCCCAGGGGCATCAGTCTCCCCAGGAGCCCTCCCCAGTTTGGTACCCATCCAGGTCCGTCACCCGTAACTAGCAGACTTAGAAGCCACCGGCCCCCTCTTCAGATGCCACTCCGAGAGGTGCAGGCAGAGCCCAGAGTTAATGAGGACGGGACTGTCCAGCCTGGACCGGTTACTTATTACTACTAGCCATTCAGTACTACTGACCTCCTGAACTGGAAACACCACACCCCTCCGTTCTTGGAGAAGCCACAGGTCATGATCAAGCTTGCAGACTCGATCTTCCAAACCCACTGGCCCACCTGGTTCGATTGTCACCAACTTCTCCTTACCTTGTTCAGCACTGAGGAGAGGAGAAAAATTCTAGAGGAGACCCGGTGCTACCTTGAAGTGCATGCTCCAGCAGAAACCCTAGATCCCTCAGATTATATGTGCTGCGCCGCCCCCGAACAACAGCCCACTTGGGACCCAAACACTGAAAGAGGGCAGGCCGCCTTGGATCCGTATCGCCACTCCCTGTTACAGGGGATAAGGGCTGCGGTCAGGAAGCCCACTAATATGGCTAAGGTCGCCACTGTACACCAAAGGCCAGATGAGTGCCCCGGAGACTTCCTTGAGAGGCTGATGGAGGCATACCGAGTGTTTACTCCTTTTGACCCAGAGGCAGCTGAAAATCAGTGCATGGTAGCCATGGCCTTTGCCTCTCAATCGGCCACGGACATCAGGAGGAAGCTCCAAAAGCTTGAGGGCTTCACAGGAATGACCTTAAATCAACTCCTAGCGGTTGCCAATAAAGTATATGAAAATCGAGATGAGGCGACCACAGCAGCCCTCCTAGAGGATCAGAAAATGCAGGCCACCCTGCTGGCCGCCGCACTAGGGAGGCCGGTCCCCAGGGGTGACCTGATCAACAAATAGGGACACTTCAAAGTAGAAAAGGACCAGTGTGCCTATTGTAAGGAGCATGGACACTGAAAGCGAGACTGTCCAGCTCGCAAGCGGCGCGATGAGATGCCCGCCAGCCAGGCTATCCTACCACTACCAACCCCCAATGTATTGGCCCTCTCCGGGTTCGACCAAGACTAGGGGCGACCGGGCTCCATCACCCTCGGTCCCCAGGAGCCCATGGTCAGGGTCAAAGTTGGGGGCCAAGACATTGACTTTATGGTAGACACAGGGGCGGAACACTCAGAAGTCACCATCCCAGTTGGGCCCCCATGGGGAAAGAAATCCTCGTGCAGGGAGCCACTGGACTCTCGGCTATCCCCTAGAAATTTTGTGAGCAGCTGATGGACATATAAGGATATGAGGAACTTCTGGGCATGTTTTTTGCCTGTACCCTTTTGGAGAGCAAGGGGAGTTCTGGGTCTCCTGGGAGATGAGGGCTTTGAGCAGAAGTGCTCTCATCATCTCCAAGGTTAAAACTCTTTTAATAAAAACCTGTTTCCTTCAACACTAGTTGTCGAGTCATGTAGATTCAAGGTGCCAACTGGCCAAGGCCCAGTTTGCATGGTTACAATACAACCTTCCTCACTCAGGAAAAAAAAAAATGAGTTTGTTTTTCATACCTTGATTTGCCTCTACTTGATACCTGGTATGATTAGTGTATCTGTTGGGGTGAAAATAAGGAATTTTCTTTTTTTGTAGAGGTGGGAATTGTCTCTTCTATTATCAATGGGAAGGTGTAAATAGCATTATAAACAAGTAAGAAAAGAATTTCTTTTGGTGTTCTACCTTTGCCTTTTTTATATATAAATCAATATTTCTGTACATGTTAGTCAATTTATATGCACATTTTTGCCTTCAGCTCTGTTAATTCAATCAAAGCTATTAACTCTAGCTTATTATATTCATTCTGTTTTCCATCTTTATTCTTATCTAATATTTATTCTCATTTTTAGTGAGCTCTTAAGGGAGAAAAATGGGCTTTTATCCTTATGGACAAGTTTTCCTTAATTCTTTCTAAATTTTTGACATTTATATTTTTTTCATTACCAATCATATCAAACTGTTGAAAAAGCCATTGTTTTTAACTTCTGGGTATTTTGTGCTGGGAAGACTCTAAGCCTAAGTTTTCTAATTCATTTAAAGGGAAATAATAACATTACCTACTTCAAGAGGTTTTTAATGTAATGAAATAGTTCGTATATTGCAATATAACAGTTCACAATTAAAAAACTTCAGGAGAATGTAATTTTTAAAATTTACTCATTTTGGTAATAGCTAATTGAGTGTTTGCCATATTCTTATCTACACCTATAATCTAAAATGTAATATATGCATAAAATCTTGAAGTAAAGCCCCTGGCCAGGTGGCTAAGTTGGTTTGGAGCATGGTCCCATGCATCCAAAAGTTGCCGGTTTGATTCCCAGGCACGTCACGTACCTGGGTACGGATTTGATCCCCAGTTGGATTGACTACGAGAGGCAACTGATCAACATTTCCCTCTCACATCAGTGTTTCTCTCCTTCTCTCTAAAATCAATAAACATATCCTCAGGTGAGGATTAAAAAATAAAATCTGAGTGAAGCGCTTAAAATAATATTTAATGTTTTCATTTTGTATACTCTGGGTGATTTAAATTCTACTTTAATCAGAAAAAAAAATGACTAAAACTGCCGGTCTTCACTGTGCAGGAGTACACCTCAGCTTAGCTCCATAGCACAGCCCTTTGAAATAGAGGTAAGACTAAAACAAAAAGAATGCACCCGTTTTTAAACAAAAGTTATCTGATTCAGTTTGAAATAAAAAAAGTGTTCCCTTAAACAACACTGGTATCAAATATTCTAAAGTGAAGACAATGGAGACATGCATTAAGAGCATACCTCTTTTAAATATTAAAAAATCAAAAATTGAAATTATTTCAAATGGAATATTAAATTTTACTTCATAATTAATTTCAATACCCACAGGTTTCATAAATTTTGTTCAGATCTTTCAGAGATACTTTAAAAGAAGGGACTTAAATTCCTTTCCCTTTTATACTATTTTTAGTAATATTTTATTAAAATGTTTTCCTTCAGCTGTGATTAAATTATTTTACAAAGTTTTCTAGTACTCTATACAAAGAAATAGAATATTATAGTTCTAAATGAATTTCTAAGTGAGAAAGAGTAAGAAAATATTCTAATTTTTACCTTTCCTGCCAATACATACAGGAAAATCCTGGACAATATGTGTAATTTTAGAGGAAGGCTACTGAGTTCCCAAGCCTCTTTCCAAATATCATTTTATCACCTTTAACTGAATATCCTCCCAGTCCAACCCTCTGTGCTATGCTGCATGACATAAAAGCTAGCCTATGTTACTCTCCCCTCACTTTTTCAGGTATATTTTTATTATTCTTATGTAATAAAAGGATAAAAACCCCAGTAGTTTGGATATTTAATTAAATTACTCAAAAGAAGTGTAGTGCAGAACTGTGAAGTGGAGAATGTTACCTAAAACCATAGGTAATGTTCTGTGATTCCAAGGTTAGTGCCAGTTTTATCACACATTAATACACCTAATTTTGTAATTTATGCTCAAGAGAGAGAAATAACTTGTCCAAAATGTTTCTAAAAAGGTCAGGCGAGAGTAAGATAGTTGCTTTCTCATTCTTGGGATAAGTTTAATTTTACTGTACATCAAACAACTTGGAAAAACCAAGATCCCAACTAAGGCAGAAGAGTGGCAAATTGGGTAGGCACTGAAAGTCAACCCTGGGAAATCGACTCTGCCGATCTACACTGCAGAACTAAGTAAGGTTTAAATGCTTGGTCTCAAAGTCAAATATTTTTAGTTCTACACATTTCAAGCCAGGCTGTTTGTGGTATTTTATAGCAACTATAATAGGAACTGTAACAGATGGGATTAAAAAGTTGATAACCAAGGATGGCAGATACAGTTATCCCCAAGGAAATGTGATTTAAAAAAGCATCTTGATAAAGACAGGAAGACTAACAGAACTAAAACAGCTGCAATTGCAGAGCAAAGTAACTCAAATGTGTCCTCTGTTTTATGTGCATTCTCTTGACCTTATAGCTGTCCACAGAAGGGAGAGGATGGATTGATAAATAATAGATGATGATGATGAAGAAGAAGAAGATGATGATGATAATGAAGAAGATAGACGGATGGATGATAGATACTCTGCAGATATCAGTTACTGTGTGCACAGAGGAGATCATCAGCAACAACTCTTCTTAAAAAAACTGAATAGTAAGAATTTTCCATTGTTTTTCGTTCTTCAAGTCTCCCACAATTCTTCAGTCACACACATAATAAACTGGCTAACTTTATTGTGAGCATATGGTTAGAGTGACTCTTCATGAGGATGAATTAATTTATGCCCACACCTGGTAAGAGCAGGTAGTGAATCTTGTGTTTAATGAAAAATGTTGGCTAGGTTACTGCAAATGGGAAGGAAAAATAATCTTCAACATTATTTTATGAAGCAAGACTGATATTAATAGTTATTAATCAGAACCTTAGCACAAAGCAAAATTTTAGCTACTTAAATATTTTGGTTAAAAAAAGAAACAGTTTTCATTGCCAGCCCTTTGCTAAATGAAATGGCCAAGTACTGGCATGGATATTTGCCAGACTCCAAGGTCTGACTCCATCAAAGACACATCTATATCATTTTAATCGATGTTCTTCATAAACAGTAGAGAATTATCTTTTCTTCCTGTGTGTTATTTTACAAGCCAATGCACCCGACCTTAGTTCAGACACACTATATCAGAACTTTGAGAGGCAAGGACAAACTTGCAAAGTAATTCTATCAGCAAACTACTCGTGGAGTATCTTCGGAGTTATATTGAACTTCTCAATCTTTTCTACGTTAACTTGTTTCTGAAGCTTGTCTTGTGATTAGAAAATCCAGTAAAAGGTAGAGTGGCATTTCAATGGCTAATTATGGGTGAAAGTAGTTCCATTCTGAGGAATCTAAGCTGAGTCAACAATTGTCAAAAAATTTTCTGTCCAAAAAATATAATGTAAAGTGGAAGGGGAGGCATAAAATGAATAGGAAATGTAAGAAAATGCCATGCTCACATATTACCCAGGAGACAAGAAGTCTCGAAAAAGTTTTATATCTGTCTGAAATGTAGGAGATGGTAAGAATATTTTACCCACTACTCTTAGAGCCTCTGCAGTGTCAGTCCTAAGTCAACATCTCAGATCTCCCTGTGGAATTACACTGTAGAGTTTTTATATTTGGTGTTACTTTTGCTAGAATATTTAAAAGTTGGGGAAAGTAGCTCTATATATAAAAGTAAAGACTATTTTAATTGGGAGCAATAGTTTCACATTTTCTCATTTACGATGCTGGAGATAAATTGCAGGCTAGTGTTTAAAAGTGATATTAAAATATGTTCCCAACAAAGAGTGGTGATGATACTTTCATAATTCTTTTTCTTTTATAACTATTTATTCAACCTAGAAACAAAAACAAAACAAACAGTCTAAATTTTATTTAAGAGGTCATTTGTTTCTTCATATAATCTATGGTTTAAAAAAATATTTTGCTTTTCACAAAATATACCCTTGTAAATTCTTTGCTAAATTAATAACTTGTAGCACTGAAGCTTTTTTGGAATACTGTTTTCAGTTGCTATCTTAAAAATTTATTAGAAAGAAATAAATGTAACTTTTATATTTCTTATCTTGAGAAACACTGAATTCTATAAATTGACAATATTTATTTTATACATTAAACATAATACCTACCTGAAAACATGTTATCATAACTTATGTTTGATGTAAGAAATAACACAGATGATATGTATTTATTGATAACCTAATGCCATGAAACAGATATTCCACAAAATGTTGGAGGCAGAAGAAACAAGTAATAATTAATATTTATATAATTTATAATACTAACTAGTAGTAGTAAAACTAGAAATCTAACTTACTTTTTCCTTCAAAATATCCCCTAAATGCCAAAAAGAATAAATATGAAAAAATAAAATGCAATACATGGCTTGAACCAATAAGTATGACTAATATTAATAAACATTAAGGACAAGGTATTCTGTAAGAATGCTGGGTTAAACATAACTAGTATATCTATTATGTTTGACATGAAAAAGGCAGGTAACATGAGAGGAAATCCAATAAAATAATAGAGGTATAGTCTTAGGTGGTTGATGAACCAAAAAACAACAAGGTTATATGGGATGCATTCAGAGGCTGAAATTCAAATGAAAGGCTCACCTAGTGCTGCTCCCAGACTTTTCAATTGGATGATCATGATGGTGGTACTATCATTTGGAAAAAGGGCTTTGCACTCACAACAATCAAGCTCTTATTATAAAAGTGGAAAAGCTGTAAGGTGGTATATCACAAAAGCTCTTAATACTACACTGTTGGGGCATAATTATTATTGAGGGAAAAGTTTATAAATCATAAAATTAAGGGTCAAAAAACCAACATTTCAGGGAAGAAGGAAGGAAGTTGTCATCAGCCAGAGGCCTGGACCCAGCACACCATGGTACTTTATCCTAATGTTACCCAACCAAAACAAGGGTTCAGCTGCCTGTTGCCACAAAAGGGAAACTCTACAAAGAGCTGGTGAGAAAGGAAAAAGGTTTTTATTCAGGTGATGCATGATGGGGGAGAATGGGGGACTCCCGTCTTAGAGCTAATCTCTTCCACAAAACCCAGACAAAGTCTAGCTCTCCTCAGCAAGACCAAAACAAAAGCCAGTAACTAGAGTTCATGCTCTATTTTAAAATACCATTCTTTAGAGCCCCAGGCATCTGCTAACTTAGGTAACTTAGCTTGCTTCCAGCTTCTGTACAGCTTTGGATTTCCTCCTGGAGGCTGCATGTGAAGCAGGCAGGCGTGGCCAAGGCCATGCAACTGTTAAGGCTGCAAGATTGAATTCCCTCAGGAGAAAGGACCCGAGTACATGGGTGTATGTTCTACCAGGTCCGAGAGAGAGAGAGAGAGAGAGAGAGAGAGAGAGAGAGAGAGAGAGAGAGAGAATGTC